>JAODAL010001216.1:0-243053 GCA_025379985.1 Phyllomedusa bahiana | reverse complement strand
AACCCCCTTTAAAGGGTCCGCCCCGGATGCCAAAAAAGGCCTTTGAAAGGTATCCTGGACTTCTTTGTCCTCGACTTCCCGAATTTGGGGTTTGGGACCTCATTTATCAAAAAACCCTGGCTCCCCCTATGCCAATTAAAAAATTAAGGGAACTCTACAATTCTTTCTCAATTCGTAATGGAACGCGGCAGGGGGGTCCCCTATCCCCTTTCTTGAGTATTAGTTATGAAAACTTACTCTCGGCGACCCGTAACAACCCAAAATAAAGGGCACCCAAAATTTCCCGGAAAGATTATAAGTAGTTTGAGGGGATTACTTGACCATCGCATGGGCGATGGTCGATAGCGACCATCACGACAAGATATGGGGATAGGAGGGGGTCGTTTAAGAGCGATGACCATTGTCTAGGGGGGCAACAACACCTTAAATTCTTAACCCCCAAACAGGGCGGGAAAGCAGAATTAACACCAAAACATCAAATGGAACTGCTACATTTAGCAACACATTGGGTTTATAAAAGCCACAGAAAAAAAAATCAAACACCATTCACTACCCGCTTGTACCACCATGACCCTTAAACCCCTGCACACCCCAAAATTAAAAAAAGTGCCAGAAGGCAGTATATTTAAACCCATCATCTTATTGAACGGGACATTGAATATCCCTTCCGGAACGCAGCATGAGCCCCAAAACCTGCATACCCCCCAAATTTTAAAAATGCCGAAAAAAGGTCTTTTAACCACCATTTTAGTTGAACTGGGCAAGACTATACATGTCCGGGCCACAGCATGAGCCCCAAACCCATACCCCCCCAAATTAAAAAATGCCGAAAAAGGGGTCTTTCAAACCCCATTTTAGTTTCAGATATTGACAAACCTTTCCTGGGGGCCCACAGAGCCCCCAAAACCCGCATCCCCAGAATTAAAAAATGCCAGGGGAAAAAAGGGGTCTTTCAACCACCATTTTATTTTTTACTGGGCTTGACTATACCTTTCCTGGGCCACAGCAAGAGCCCCCAAACCTGAGACCCCAGATTCAAAAGGCCGGAAAAAGGAGTCTTTCAACCCCCATTTTAGTTTCATGGGCTTGACAATCTGTCCGTACCGCAAAAACCATTAAACCTGCATACCCCCCAGATTAAAAGTCAGGAAAAGAGTCTTTCAACCCCCATTTTTTTTTGAACTGGACATTGAATATACCTGCCTGGGCCGCAAAAAAGCATTAAACCTTCTGACCCCCAAATTAAAAAATGCCGGGAAAAGGAGTCTTTAAACAACCAGTTTTAAATTGAACGGATATTTAACAAATCTTCCTGTACCGCAGAATGACCCTTTAAACCTGTCTGACCCACAATTAAAAAGTGCCGGAAATAGAGTCTTTCAACCCCCATTTAGTTTCATTGGACATATACTTTCCCTGTCCTGGGTAGCGCTTGCCCCCCTAGAGTCGGACCAAGAGCTTCACTTTTAAAAAACTGGTGGTTAACCCCTCCTGTTCCACCCATGTGCCCTTTTTCTTTGGGATTCTTTTTCTTATTTTACTCAACGGCGGAAAAGTCTCTGTACTTTTGTTTTCTGTCCTGCTCCAACTCCATGTCCTCTGAAAAACCTACATCTGGGCAAGTTTTCCTGTACCTCCCTTTAAATTCAGAGAATTTTTTTTCCAGCTATTTTAAATGCAAGTTTTTTTATATTTAATTCAAAAACACATTTTTAAAATAGGATGGAATCCCCCCTTTGTCTTTTTTTTCCCTCTTTTTTTAATTGGTATTAAATGGGTTTTTCCTCAAAAACAGGATTAAAGCTATGTTAAAGTTTTCTTGAAAAAACAAGTAAAATTTCCAAAAGTCCTTTAAACAGGGGTCCCCCAAATTCCGGTTTCTGACAGTACCATCCCCCTTTTGACCAAACCCCTTGACAATTGTTTAAGGGGCAAATGTCCTTTTAAAAGAAACAAACTTTTTTAAATAAAAGGACCTGTATATAGCTGCTTTCAAAGCAAAATCCCCCCAAAAAATTTCAAGCTTTACCCTTGACCCCACTTTGGAAAATTTGGGTGAAGAACAAATGTCTTTAAAAAACCAACTTTTTTTTATAATGGGCCCTTTTAGTAAGCTCCCATTTCAAAGAAAAATCCCCCCAAAAATTCAAACTGCCCCTTTGGGACCACTTTGGGAAAAAATTGGGTTAAAGAACAAATGCCCTGTTTAAAAACAACATTTTTTTTTAATAGGACTGTTTTTTTTTGCGGCATTCAAAGAAAGCATGCCCCAAAAAAAAAAATTTTTTAAAAATGATTTAAAAACCCCTTTGTTTAAAAATTTTGGGAGGAAAAAAAAAACCCCAACTTAAAACCCCACATTTCTTTTCCCAAAAGGGCCCATGTTTTTTGGGCTGTTCTCAAAAGCAACATGACCCCAAAAAATTAAAAATATGACTTTTTTCCAGCCACTTTTAAAAATTGTAAAGGAAGAAATCCCAAATTTAAAAAAACCCCCTTTTCATTTCCCAAAGGGGACCATAATCCAAAGCTGAAACTCACAGCAAAAAATGACCTAAAACCCAATTGCCCAATGCAAAACTTCTAAAAGATAAAGGGAGTAAAGGGGGAAAAAAAGGGTTTTTTTGGGGTTGGGGGGGGGGTTTTTATTTTTTTAAAACCTTTGGCTTTTCTTTTCCCGCCCTCCTCACAGCAAAACCAGCAAAATGAACTTTTGGGGAAAAGAGAAAAAAAATATTTGTAAAAAAATTCCTTTTTTAAAAAAAATTTTCAAGAGGACCATTTCTTTTTGGGAGAAAATATGAATTTAGACCGGAAACTAATGGGTTGACCCCCGGCAATTGGGGCCACAAACCATAAACAAGACCCCAAGGCCTAAATTCATCTTAAAAGAAAGCCCAAAACATCCACATTATTTTGGTAAAAGCCAAATGGGGTTTTGTCGGGAAATGACTCCTCCAGCTGTGCGGAAGGCCCTCAGAAAAGACCTGGGGGTGGGGGGGCTGGTCGGGAAACAAACACCTCTATGGCTGGCGGTCGAGCTGGGCCCCAATTCGTCCTTTTTGGGAAACCCAGAAGTCTAGGGGGTTCTGGAACCCCTCCAAAAACATCGGTTTTTGAGACGCAGATAGTCTTAGCACCATAAACTTAAGCTGCCCCTCTGGTGTTGGGGGGTTGTGGCCGGGTTTTTCATTTTTTTGGTTTGGGGTTTGGAAAATAAAATTGCCAGAGGGTCACCCTTTGGTTTCCCTCCCCACCTTCCCTGCTGCTGCTGTGCTGCGGGCGGGGAAACGGCTACTTGGGGGCTCAAACTTCGGGTCCCCTTTCGCTTATTTTTGGTTCCCGGGAACATTTGGGGAACGTGAAGAGACGCAAAAATTGTCTCCATTTCCTGCATTTTAACTCTCTTTTTTGGGGGGTTTGGAAGGAAATTTGTTGAGTTTTTTTTGCCCGGGGGATCCGGGAGGGGGCCCCCAAAAACTTTTATTTTCATTTTGAGGCCTTAATGCGGGGAAACTTTGTTGGAGGAAAGGGAGCATCCAAGCCCCACCAAAGGAAATGGGCCTTGTTTTTCCCCAAGTTTTCTGGGCCCGAGGGAAACTAAAAACTGATCTTCCCATCTTCCTCCTTCGCCTAAAATTTGGGCCAGCCAACCTTTTTTCCAAGGAAGGGACGCCCCCCCCCCTTTAACCCGTCGGGGGCCCAAGGAAATTTACCTCCCCCCTCCCTTTCCCCCGCCAGCTTCCACACCCAAATTTCCCTTTAGATGATGCATCCTGAAGCTGATGCGCCCCCTTGCACTAGCCGGGCCCCCAAACCCCCCTCCCTAATGAAGACCATAAAATTTTGGGGAAACGTGGGGGGCCTTGTGGTTTTTAAGGGTTAGAAAAGCTCCGGGGCCCATTTTTGGCCCCTTCCCCTTCCCCCTCCGTCGCGGCGGGAATTGGTTTTTTTTCAGAGTGTTCCAACCCTTTTCTTTCCAAAAGTAAATAAACCAAAATACTCATGCGGGACAAGGGCATTGTCCGCACGGGACCTTTTTGGTGGTTTCCCTTCCCAAAATTTGGCAATGATGGGGGAAACAGCTTTTTTAAAACCGCCCCTCTTTTCGGGGGGCTCAACCCCCCCGGGGTCCGAAACCGCTGGGGGTTGTCGGGCCCTTTTGTGTTTACTTTCAAAACTCCCTAAGGGCATTGCCTGCTGCCACAATCGTTGGACAATGGGGGAGTGGAATTCCAGCGTGTTGCCACGTCAAAAAAGAAACGGTTGACGGGAAAGGCCCCGAGCTCCCCGCGGCAATGCAGCCAGGCGGAAGAACAGGGGCAAACCCGGGCGGAAGTGCGAACTGGGAACTTCAAAGACTTCCTCACGGGGGCAGTCCAGCCCCGGGGTAGCTTTTTCCCAAAATTTCTGTGAAAAATTTTTTCATGACATGTGCCGGGGAAAGGGGATGTGCTCCAGCCCAAACCGATTTTAAAGGGGGGGCCCAAGCAGTTTTTGGGCCCGTTATCGCACACCACCTTCCCGGGCAAAAAGGTTTTTGGGAAACCCACCAGCGCTCGGTTTTCTCGTTGCGGGGGCCCTCCACATTTTCCTGACCTGGGGTGTGGACGTCCCCAAAAGACAAAAAAAATTTTCAACACAGCCCGGGTTTTCCTCTGGGTACTGATCCCCCAAAAGGGCCCTTTGGGGAGAAAAACCCCGGAAAACCACCCCCGCGGTTTTGAAGAAGCTTTGGGGCCAACCCGAGAAACCACCGTCACCCCCAAACATCCACCCCAGCTCACCCAGTGACCCGGCCCAGAGATATAGGGGCCCTTTGGCCGGGTTTTTTACAAGTCCATGTGTGGGGTGGTAAAAATACTTTCCCGGGCCCACAAGGGGCAGAAACCCGCGCTGAAATTTTAGATGACACGTGGCTGGCCAGGCAGGGCCCGGTTTTTCCCTGGCAAAGAAAGGGCCTGCTTGGCATCGGGTTTAGGGGGGGCCCCCCCCAAAAAGGGCAAGGGCCAGGGAAGTGGCTGAACCCATTTTTGGGGTCCACCAGAAGGAAAGGCAACATTTTCCAAAGGGCCCCAAAAGCCTGGAAATTTGCCGACATTCAGGCTTTTTTTTATGGGTTTTTATTTTGGTTTAAAAGTTTCTTCTGCTCCAAACCTGGAAGAAAAGAAGGCTGGGCTGCTGGGATTTGGCCCTGAAACGGCGTGCGGCCCCCGTAAAAAAGGGGCGGAAGGGGGAAAGGGGAAGGTTTTGGTATTTGGGGGTGCGGGTTTGGCCCCCCCGGGGGCAAACGGGGGGCTGAAGGGGGGCCCTGATCCCGATCATGACTCTGAGAGGACATGGGCACTGGGGAACCCGTTTTGGGGGGGTATCGGAGGAGGGAGACAGAGGTTGTGAAAAGTGGTTGGGGGCCCCGGGTTGTCAGTCCCTTGGCCTTTTTTGGGCCAAATGTTCCCCTCCATTTAAAACTCATGCATTCGCGGGCTTTGGACTAGAAAATTTTGGGTTTGGGGTTAACCACCTAAGGTTCTTCGCCTCTACTTTTTGCTTTTCCCGGAAAAAGGGCGGGCTTTTTGACACCCTTTTGGGTGAATCAGAGGCTTGGTCACAAAAGGCCCAGGTTTTAAGGCCCTGGACCTTTTTGAACGGCAAAAGCGAGGAGCGGGGTTTGCGTTTAGCCGGGGCTGGGGGAATCCAAACACCCGGACTTCCCCGACCCCCCCCAAAAACTCCTTTTTTGGGCGGGACCCGTACTACACTCCCCAAATTTTCTTTTTCCCTCTCCCATTTGAGGGAAGGGGCTCCCCAAAAAATTTTTCGAAAAGCCCCACGTTGGACGCGATTCATCATCATCATCATCAACAACGGGGAAAATTTGGTCTTTCCGGGAAAAACCCTGCACCCAGGAGCTGGGGCCCTAAAAGGGCAAGAGGACTTAAAGGCTTTGCCGGACCCCCGGGTTTTTTGCCGTTTAAACCGGGCCCCTTTTCCTTTTTCCTCCTCTAAGGGCATCAAAACTGGGCGCCAAGGGCAGAAAAAAATCATCCTTTTTGGGGCCTCTTGTTTTTTTAACATGCCTTCTACCCCCAACCGCTTTTTGTCATAAAAAAGGTCTTCAAAAAAGGGGATTACCCACAGTGGTGGGTACACGATTTGGGACTTTTGGGGGCTGCTTCATTTGGCCCAAAATGCTGATGAGGGCCGGGATAAACGACTTTTTGTGGCCGTGACTGGGGGGACGAGGAGGTAAGACGGGCTGGATGCAGGTTGAAATTTAACCACTGAAGGCCAGATTACGACACTGTTCTTTCCCGAGATTCACAGGGCCCGCCCCAGCGATGAAAACCCTTCCCGGTCCTGCAACTGCCCAACCGCGGGCATGCTTTTTTGGGTCGCCAGCACTGGAAAGGAGCCCCCCTTCCTTTTACCCCCAACCTCCATGCCCCCAACCCAAAACCCTTTTTGTTTCGCTTACCCCCCCTAAATTTTTTGTTTCCATGTTAAAGAAATAAAAAAAAATTTGAGAAGGTAGGAAGTTTTTTTAAAAGCCTTTTTATTAAAAAAAACGGAAAATCACAGCAAATTCTCAATCCCTCAAATCAAAACAAAATTGCGGGATTCAAAAAATAACTGCAAAGTAGATCTATCAACAAACGGGGCCTTTCGCCAAAGTCAAAAAAACACAAATCTGAAATGAAATTTGGGGAAATTACAAGGTATTTTTTGGCACCTATCAATTCCCCCTGTGGGGATTTAAAAAATTTGCGGATTCAAAAAAAAACTGCAAAGTAATCTATCAACAAAGCTGGCCTCCCCAAAACCCCGTGAAAAGACACTTATTTTTGAAATGTTTTGGGAAAAAAAAAAGGTATTTTTGGAAAACCCTATCAATTCACCTGTGGTGACAAACAAAATTTCTGGATTAAAATTTAACGCAAAGTAATCTATAAAAAAAAAGGCGGGGCCGCCCCAGAGTAAAAAAAACACGAAACTAAAATGTAAAGGGGATAATACAAGGTTTTTTTGGGGCACCTAAAAATTTCCCCCTGTGGTGATTTAAAAAATTTGCTGTATTAAAATTTTAAGTCAAGCTGCCCAATGAACAAAGCTGAAGGCGAAAAAGGGTGAAAAAACACGTACCCTGTTATGTTTTTCGAAATAATCCAAGATTTTTTTGGCACCTTTAAAATTTCACCTGTGGTGACTAAAAAAATTTGCTGTTTAAAATTTTAGTGCAACTTCCCAAAAAACCAAAGCTTTTTTGGGGCCCAAAAGTAAAAAAACAGGGTATCGTTATGTATTCGAATAATACAAGTTTATTTTTGGCCCCTTTTCCCAATTAAAACCCTGGGGTGACAATAAAATTGCTAGTTTCAATTTAATTTCAAGCTGCCTCTTTTGGAACAAAGCTTTTATTTTCCCCAAAAAATCAAAAAAAAACTTTATCTGTTTTTTAAATTCGTATAATACAAGAATTTTGGCAACCTTTTCCAATTAAACCTGGGGTGACAAAAAAATTTGGGCTGGATTCAAATAAAAGTGCAAGGTGTCTATAAACCCAAATCGGACGGGAAAAAATGAAAAAAAACTTGTATCTTTTATGTTTCCTTTATAAAACAAGATATTTTTTGGCACCTTTAATTCACCTTTTGTGCCCTAAAAAAAATTGCTAAAAATTCAAATTTAAGTGAAAGGGCGGTCTCAATGAACAAAGCTGAAAGGGGCGCCAAAGCCCAAAAAACAATTATCTGTTATGAAATTCGTATAATAAAAAGATTTTTTTTTGGGGGGGCATTTTTAAAAATTCACCTGTGGTAAACTAAAAAATTTTGGCTGCATTAAAATTTTAAAGGGTTCAAGGGTGAAAATCAAAAAAGGGGGAAGGGGAAAAAATTGGGAAAATGAACCCCTAACCTGAAAAAAAAATACGGGATAATAAAAGGGGATTTTTTGCCCCCAAAAGAAAAGAGACCGAAATTACAGAAAAGATGTTATCCAAAAGTTCAGTGTTGCCCAAAATTCCGGGAAAAAATTTCAAAAAAACTTTTAATAAAAAAAAGCTATTGCATGAAATTTCTACACTATGTTTTGGGTAAAACTTTACCCAGTATTTTTTTTAGAGTTTGTCTTTTGGTTCACCCCGCGGGCCCTCCCCCCTTTTTTCCCCCACCCCCGCCCCCGTGACTTTACGGGCGGTAGATGCCCCCTTTAAAAAATTCTCTCCCTAACTACAAAAAATCTTCCAATCCTAATCTAACAAAAATTGAAAGGAAACACGGGGGCTAAAAGAGAGGTTTCTCTTTTGGAAAAAAGAAAAATTTCCCCCGCTGGGGGCTGTTTGACACAACAACGCATGTCCTTCCCCTTCTCTGGGGACGCTGAGAGACACGAGGTTTGAACGGGAAAACGCGTTCTATTGGTAAAACGAGGTCATGTGATTTTTTCCAGCCAATCGCAACCATACACACCCAGTCATGACTCGCACACACACCCCCCTTCTCTATTTTTAAAGGGCTAAATTTGCTGGCCCCCCAAAAAAGACGGGAAAAAGCCCCGAAAAGGGCGCGATTAATAGAATGAAACAGTTTTTAAACCCTTTAAATTTTTGCATGATCAAAAAATTTTCCCGATCAACATAAAAATTTTGGTCCGATTTTAAACCCTTGCGATAATAATCGCTCAACACAAATTAAAGGGGCCCCGGGCTTTGCAGAGGGACCTTTTGATGTATTTTTACTAACCCTGCAACTTCTCTCCCCCCCACTCATGCCCTTTAAACTTCACAATTTGGTATCTGGTCAAATTTTTAAAAAATAAAAAATTTTAAAGCCCAAGGGCTTTAAAATTGGTTTGTAAACTCCCTTTTGAATCACCTCAAGGGGGTTCAAATCCCTTCAGGGGGGCCACAAAAAGGGCCCTTTTTCCTATTTGGGGGAATTGTTATCCCCTGGGAAATTTGCCCCAAAAAATTTTCCCCTTTGGAATTTAGAAAACTTTTTTTGGAACGAATCGCTGGGGTGCCCTTTTGGGCTCTTGGCTAAAAAGGTTTTTCACGGGGTTTTGGGAAAGGGGTTAACAATTTAAAGATGACGGCCCTTGCCACGCATTCTTTATTTAACTCAAACCATTCCCATTCATATTCCAAATTCTTTCTGGAGACGCCTGCAGGGACTCTTCACAACATTTGTTTGGTCCTCTACTCGTCCCAGACTATCGTACACTACCTTAACTAGGCACAAGACATTGGGTGGCTTGGGATTGCCGGATTGTAGGAGATATTACTTGGCGTCGGCCTACTCACGGGTCTTGGACTTGGTGTGCCGGGGGGAAGGGAAAGTCTGGACTCGCATAGCACGAGACGTTTGTTCCTTATCCCTTGCTTCGCTTCCCTGGGTCTGGAATGCCTCTCTTGTGAATAAATATTACATGTCCTTTTCTACCCGGCACACCCTGGTTTCAATTCACTTGCATAAATTATACCATGGCTTGGTCGACAAATCAGGCCCTCTTATGCCCATTTCTGACAATCCGGCCTTCCCTCCCGGAATTGGTTTCTACCTGTTTTCTGGAAGCTCCAAGTTAATTCCTCTGCATCTTTGCCAGGTAGTTGTGGGTGGACGGCCTGTGCCATTGTCTATGTTAACCACAGAGTCCGCTATACATAAGTCTCTCGGCTTCCATTATGTGCTCCGACACTTTCTCTCTTCTCTTGGCAATACCCTCAATGCTCAGAGACCCCTTACTAGGTTTGAACAGATGTGTCTTCAAAACTTGTCCCCAAGGCATTCTATTTCTATCTTGTACAATGAACTCTCCACTGCTGATCAGCTTGATCTCCCCGCCTACTGTGCGGCTTGGGAGAAAGAACTTGATAAACATTTCACCCCCTCACAATGGCACAAATGCTTCACTCTTACCCATAAGGCAGTTATAGCGACAAAGGCTCAAGAGACCAGTTTCAAGATACTGACGAGGTGGTACAGGGTCCCCCTGGTCCTCCATAAATGGTACCCCTCAGTTTCAGAGATGTGCTGGCATTGTGGGGTGGCCAAGGGAACCATGGTGCACATATGGTGGGACTGTTCCATTTTGCAGAGTTTTTGGAATGTGGTGATCCATTCTATTATGGACATCACGGGACTGGCACTTCCTAGGACACCTGAAGTAGCCCTATTATTTATGTTCGATATGGGAACCTCAACTTATAAAAACTCCCTCCTCAGGCACTTATTGCAGGCAGCTAAGACTGTTATTCCGAGGCACTGGAAGTCCTCGGATCCACCCTTGCTGGAGGAATGGATTGCCGAAGTTTCTTCCACTTACCACATGGAGGAGCTTTTGGCCACCTCAGAGGAACGAATATGGTCCTTGACACGGACGTGGTCCCCCTGGCTCCAATTTGTGAACACTCCCGCCCTTTGCACCCTCACTGTCTAGGCTAGGTGTAGTCTTGGGTGGTGTCCGTCGCTGTCGGGTAACATCATCCCCTCTCTTATCTATTCCTGACCCCCATCTCATTGCCCTCATATATCTCTTCCTTCATCCACCTCCCCCCCCTTTTTTTTCCCCTCTCCCCCTTCCCTCCACTGTGTGTGTGGGTTGTCCGTCTCCGGTCTGTCTTGTCTGTCCAATTAGTGGCCGAAGTTAAAGTATGTTTCATCGTCTTAATCTGGCCTCATAAAGTCCTTCTAAGTTCAAGGGCCAATTTTTCTTTTCATACAATTTTTCTTTGCGATATATTGGTATTCTATTGTTTTTTTTGTTATATATATATGCCTTGTTTTCACTTAATGGCGATATTTTAGAGTACTGTTGTCTCCTTTCATTTCTCCTTGCAGTGATTCTTTTGCATACCCCGATTGGTTGACCCATATGCTATCAAATTGTTTTTACACATTGCAAGTCAATTTTGATGTAAAGTTAACATATTAGTGTTTTTTTCTCCTCACGTTACTCTTTAATAAAAGCCTTTTTTGAATTTGAAAAAAACCCTGAAAACCCAAATCATAAATTTTAGCCCCGCCCCTGATGAACCTTAAACTGGATTTCAATTACATAGATAGGGGAGTATCTCTCCTTGGGGACAGCACCATATTGATGTGTGGAGATTTGAAGATTGCCTTTTTGCATCCCACTAAGCATCTGCATACCACAAGGCATTATGGGCAAAGAGATAGAAGGTCAAATGCCCTATATTGGATGAAACAAATCCTCAATTTGCTTCTGACTCACTGAGTCTTTGGAAAGCAAAAGGAATGTTAGCCAAGCCAGCAAAACTCATCTGTATACAGAGTTTGCTGGCTGGCTGGGTTGGAGGCAATGAGTGGCTCAGAAAGTGGAGTATCTTTCCTTGGGGAGCGCACCATATAGTTGTGTGGGGATTTGATGGTCCGCCCCTAGAGATCATGGTTAACAGTACTGGGAGTATTGCACAGAATGTGTGTCCTGTGGTGGATGACAATCTGGAGAAATGTGCTACCACTAAAATCTCAAGTGGAGTTAATGTGGTTGCTGGTAGCAAAAAGGTATTCTCTGCACCTCTTGTTATGTGTGAAGTGTCTGAATTTCAGTTAGTAAACATATCTACCATTGACCCCAGCGCATTGTGTGAACACGATGGTAACATGCAAGTTGCAGGTGCACCCCTAGTGGTAATGGTGGACAATAGTACAAGTAGTACAGGTAACGTGTCCAATAGTGTTGAGCGATTTAATCGAGAAAAGTTAAAATCGATTACAGATCGACGCACTGCACCAGTTTCACTTTGACTTTAAGCTGCTTCCTGTACTTTTGGCAGCCACCAATCAGTGTAGAACACAGAGGAGGGTCTAAAGTGTCACCACTGAGGTTGTAGGGATCTCAATGGCTGCTAAAATCACATGACCTTCTTATGTGTATGTCACTGTATTTCGTGTTGAACGCCATTTTGACTTTACTCTCTGTACTGAACATACTGCTGCCTCTGTGAGCTAGATTAGGGTATCATAATAATAATGGAGTTAGGGAGATTTGTAAAGCTTTTGTTTAGTGTATAGTTTTGTGTATCTGGCTGCATTTTTCCCATCTTTATTCAGAGTGTCCAAAAGTTCATCTCTCCTGTTTTGGGGTCCAGCTACTGCAGAAGACACCATCAGCAAATCTGCCATGAAAAGAAATGTAAGTGTTGCAGTGTTGCTTCCAGGGTTCTTCCATAAGACAGCATTAACAGACATTCCATAGAAATACTATTTACTTGTAGTTAATTTTTTTGATTCAAGAAGACTTCTGTGTAGCACTGCTGCTGCAAGGGTTCTTCCATAAGACAGCGTTAACAGATATTCCATAGAAAAAAATCTGTTTCTACTCCTATTTGCCAGTTGAAAAGTATAGGCATTTAAGAACACTGTTGATTTGCTGTCAGGGTTCTTCCATAAGATACAATTTCACAGATATTCCACAGAAAAAAATCTATTTCTAATCCTAGTTAATAATAATAATCTTTATTTATATAGCTTTATTTATATAGCTAGTTGCCAATTATAGGGATTCAAGAACACTTTTTAAGTGCTTTCTTGCTGTCAGGGTTCTTCCATAAGACCCCATTTCACAGACATTCCATAGAAAAAAATCTATTTCTAATCCTAGTTGCCAGTTGGAAATTATAGGGATTTAAGAACACTTGTGATTTGCTGTCTTTGGAGTACAGTTCTTCAATAAGAGACTGTGAACAAATCTTGACCTTTTTAATATTTATATTTTGGAACATGAAGCAAACTAGAGGTGGTAAACGAGCAAGGAGGGTGTAGGACATGGAGCTAGAGGTACAAGACAAGACACTCCTTCCAGTGCTCCGGACAACACACAAGCGAGCATATTGTCAGTCGCAGGACTGTCAGGCCTGTCATCACTTGGTCAGTTCCCTTTGCGTCTCATTTCTGAAGAGCAGCACCAATCTGTTCTTCAGTGGTTAAGAGACCATGCATCAAGCAGTTTTAACTCCTCTTCATCTCAGTCACGGCCACAAATATCGTCTTCATCATCATCAGTCCATACTGAAGCAAACACAAGCCAAATGTCACCAAATAAACAGACTGCACTAGATAATCCATATTCTGAAGAGCTCTTTGATGACACAAAGCGGTTGGGGTCAGAAGGCATTTCAAAAGATCAAGAGGCCAAAAAGGATGATTTTGTCTGCTCTGATTCCCAATCGCTGATGCCCTCAGAGGAGGAGAAGGAAGCTGGTCACTCTCTTGCCGCTGGGCTCGCCAGGTGTGAAATCTTTAAGGTGTGAAAATGACGAACCCTAGGCAAAAGGCATGGAAACCGGTATATGTTCTCCAGACCCTTCCGTAAACATGGAGTTGTGCCTTTGTCAACATACATGCACATCTTCAAGAAGGGCGACATTGTGTACATTAGGGGTATGAGCACCATATAAAAAGGCATATCACATAAATGCTATCATGACAAGACTGGCAAGATTTACAATGTTACACAGCATGCTTTGAGTATAATTGTGAACAAGCAGATCAAGGGTAAAATCCTTGGCACATTCGCCACTCCACGATAGTTTCCTCCAGTGCGTCAAGGAAAATGAGAGGAAGATAAAGGAAGCCAAGGAGAAGGGCACCTGGGTGGAACTGGAGCGTCAGCCAGCGTTGCCAAGTGAAGCTCACTTTGTCCCAACTTGTTGAAAGGAACCTGAACTCCTTGAGCTCATTCCTGACGAGTTTATGGCATAATGTCACAATATCCTTTGCAAAATATTCCATTGTTGCTTAAGCATAAGGATGTAATAGTGCTACGTAAGACGATTTCGAATTTTATATGGAGGGGCAAGCGCTCTCGTATAAGCAGAAATTTCTCAAGCACTACCCTACTCTTGACTGTCTCCTGAGGAAGGCTCGAGGTCTTGGCTCACACTTCCGGCGTTCGTAAAATGGGTGCCAGGAGTGCCAATAGGGCAGTACTCCTGTCAGGGGCCCTAATAAAAAATTGGCCCAGTTATATGTTAAAAATAAGAACTAGTAATTGTTGGGGGCCCTATTTGATTTATCTGCAAGGGGCCCTGAAACGGTTAATAGATGACTGACAGCAGCCCTGTCTACCACTGCACCCCCTATAACTATGGCCCTGCCAGCTGAAACTCCATGTTCCCCGTTGGGATGTTCTTGCTGCTGCCACCACATATATAACATGTTCTTGGGCCCTGGTGAAAAAGTGATAAGGGGCTCCTGCCAGTTACCATGTGCCATTTCTAATACCGGTGTCTTCTTATGTGTCAAAGTGGCCCCGTAGCAGCTGCTACCGCAGTACCGGCTGTGGCTACACCATCCTCATCTTTTCAGTTAGCCATTGAAAGGAATGAATTATTTTAGCCTGCAAATTTTTTTCTGTGACTCTTAGAGCCAAATTGTCTTCACTGTACCATGTATCCAGTTTACTGTTATGGATGGTAATTCCAGCTTCTCCTCACCTGTTTCGGTCTAAAAATTAACCTGATCATCTTCTCTCATTGACTTTAAGGGGGTATCATTGATCAAATCGATAATGGAAACAATTTTCTTCAAAATCGGTAATCAACTAGATCTCGATTTTTTGAACGATCGCTCATCTCTAGTGTCCAATGATTGCTAGCTACCTGGAGATTAGGGCTATTGTTACAGATTTTGTGTGCAGCCCTGAGCAGTATATTCCAGAGAAGGGGCTCTGTAATGGAAATCAGGATTGTGGCACTGCAGGGAATGAAGGGAAATGTCATGCTGTGACCTGTAGTGCAGCTGAGGTCACTTGCTCCAATGGTTGCTGTATTATCAGTAGCTTATAGTGACAGAAAAAGTGAGCAGCTAGACACAGCAAAGACGGGGGTTTGCTCAGGTACTAGTGAGGGGCAGGTAAGGCAGCTGATAAATTTTCCCTCGAGGTTATGGAGGAAAATATTAACAGTATCACGGAGGTGGTAGGTCCTGTGGTTTGTGGCCACCTCAGCAGCCAGATGTCCACTGCACCTATTGGTGTTAAAAAGGTGATGATAGCACTGGTAGTGGTTTTGTCAGTAGTAGCCCTGTAAATGTCAGCATGGGGGCTTAAGGTGATGATGCAACATGTTCATGGTTTGTAACACCTGTAGAAAGTGGCTATAAACTGTCTGTTGCCCATTGTGTAATATGGTTTTTCCAGCAAATTCTTCACTCTGTGTAGATACTTGTATAAGAGAAGAATGTGCGACAGCTTCTCCACAGACACTGAAAGACATGAGAAGACACTGATGGAGGTAGTAATGCTGCAGAAGTTCTGCTCCTCAATAATCTACTGATACCTGAATACCAGAGGTCACATAATGAGTAGGGTGAGTCACATTTGTCCATACAGTTACTCCATGGCAGCCATTGCTATGGAGAGCAATGTAGGCTTTACTGTTTTGTTTTTTTTTTTACATAGGAGTTTACTGTACTGGTTTAAAAAAGATGCAGGAGAATAATTTTTGATCCATGTGTTCTAAAAAAACATAATGATTTCCTATCACATACATAATAAACATGGAAATTATAAAGACATTTTAAGGGGGACAACCCCTTTTAGCAACGCACCCTGGGAGAAAATGTCCAAACCAGATTCCACTGGTAGGAAGAACCCTATAGCACATCTACTAGAATGTCTCGCAGAATTTTCAAATGGCTGTCCACTCATTTTACCCTGTTTATACTATTTGGACATATGGGTGTAAAAATAAAAGGAACCCATGCTCAGGTTCCCTCTTCTCTCTGCCAAAGAAGAGATACAAAAACCAGATGACATCATGTGTTACACAGTAATTATTTAAATTATATCCCTTAAAAGGGTCTTCCCGTTTTATTGATTAGCTTTAAACAATGTAGGCAAAGGTAAATAAAGACTATTACCTAAAACATTGTTGTTCTGATTTTGCTTCCTTTCAGAGTTAAAGTAGATCTTATCTCCTGCTTATCTACATAAGATTCCCCAGGTACCGACCAGCACTCTCTAACAGGCTGCAACAACCCTGGCCAGCCAGGTGATATCACTCCCTGCTGTTTGTTATATGCAAGACAGAGTTTTTTAAGTTACTGATAAACTTTGGTCCTAGCCTAACCAAGAAGTGAGTCTGAAGCTGGCTTTGGCAAAGTGAAAGAACATGGTGAGACATACTCTTCAAAACGCTTTAGAAAATTACATTTTAACACTTAACTTCAGTGTCGGACTGGCCCACTAGAGGATCGGTGGATCCTCCGGTGGGCTCCTGATCTCACACAGTGGGGCTGCTGCGGCCCCATAGTGATGAGGGCCCGTCGCGGCCCTGTAGTGAGCCGCGGCTCATCACGCCGCTGCCTCTCCTCGACCGCACAGCCGTCAATCTGCTGTGCAGCCGAGGAGCTGCCGGAGGAGCATCCCGGCACTGGTGGCATGGATGACGTCATGCTGCCAGTGTAGAGCAGAAGAGGAAGGCGCTCGGCCAAGGAAGTAGATAGGTATTAGTGCCATTACTTTTAATGGCGGTTACTTGTATGACTGAGGAGCCCATATATATACCTGCCTACCTGAGGGGACTTGGATATACCTGCCTAGCCGAGGAGACATATATATGCCTGCCTAACTGAGGGGACATATTTATATAACCTGCCTAACTTAGGGGTTTTTAATAATATATTATATATATATTTAATATATATATAATATATATATATATATTATATATATATATATATATATATATATATATATATATATATATATATATATATATCTGCCTAACTGAGGGGACCTATATATTCCTGCCTGAGAAGATCTATACCTGCCGGCCTAACTGAGGGGACCTATATAGCTTCCAGTCTGATGAGGGGAGCTATAGAGCTACCTAACTGACGGCACCTGTATATACTTGCCTAACTGGGGGGCTCTATTTATACCTGCCTAACCGAGGGGACATAGATATACCTGCCTAACTGAGTGGACATATGTATATACCTGCCTAACTGAGGGGACATATGTATATACCTGCCTAACCGAGGGGACATAGATATACCTGCCTAATTGAGGGGACATATGCATATACCTGCCTAACTGAGGGGTCATATGTATACATCTTCCTAACTGAGGGGACATAGATATACCTGCCTAATTGAGGGGACATACGTATATACCTGCCTAGCTGAGGGGATATATATATATATATATTATATATATATATTATATTATATATATATATATCCCCTCAGCTAGGCAGGCTGATGGAGCCTATATATACTGGCTAACTGAGGGGACCTATACATGCCTGCCTAACTGAGGGGACCTGTATAGCTTCCTATCTGAGGGGACCTATACACTTACCTAACTGAGGTGACCTATAGAGATTTCTATTTGATGATGGGAGCTATACAGCTACATGAGGGGACCTGTATATGCTTGCCTAGCTGAGGGGACCTGTATATGCCTGCCTAACTGAGGGGACCTGTATATGCCTGCCTAACTGAGGGGACCTGTATCTGCCTGCCTAACTGAGGGGACCTATATAGCTTCCTATCTGATGGGACCTATACATCTACTTAACTGAGGGGACCTGTAGAGTTACCTGTCTGATGAGGGCAGCTATAGAGCTACCTAACTGAAGGGACTTATATACCTATAAGTAAGGAATTGCTGAAAGAGTGAGGATTCTAAGATATTTATGTCCAAATCTCCAGGGACAAGTGTTGGCCGGGAGAAGTCAGCATGGTGGTGTGGACCGGATGAAGAAGAAAAGGGAACGTGAATGACTCATCGAAGAAATGCCATCTGTGAGTCACTAAATGTACCTGAACTGTAATCACTTATATGTGTGCAAAGTGTAATGGTTTATATTCAGTAATGGTGTGGTGGTATTATTCAGTCTCTATATAGTGGTGATATGTGGTCATGTTGTGGAGATATGATTCACTTACTATGTGGTGGTGATATGTGGTCATAGTGTTGTGGTATTATTCGGTCATTATGTGGTGGGGATAGGTGGTCAGGATGTGGAAGTATTATTCAGTCTCTATATAGTGGTGATATGTGGTCATGGTGTTGTGGTATTAAGTCACTGTAGGGTGATATGAGGTCATGGTGTGGCGGTATTATTCAGTTACTATGTGGTGGTGATATTTGTTCATTGTGTGGTGGTATTATTTTGGCACTATGTGGTGGGGATATGTGGTCATGGTGTTGTGGTATTATTCAGTCACTATGTGGTGGTATTATTCAGTCACAATGTGGTGGTAATATGTGGTCATAATGTGGCAGTATTTGATCTTAATTATTGGTAATTTTAGCTTTGGGATTCTGGGTTTATGTAGTGATGTTATTTGGTAACTGTACGACCATTATTTAGTGGTTGTCACGGGGGTTGCGGGCTCCGCTGCCCCCCCCGCGACCGTCACCCTGCTCGCAGGGGGTCCGGCGGGGGTGCCGCGGCTGCCCGCGACCGTCCCTCTGCTGCCCCGGCGCCGCTTCTCTTACCCGTCCGCGCTCCTGTAAACGCCGCTCCTGCCTGTCCCGGCCGCCGTGCGCGTGGCCGATGCTTAAGGCGCGCGCGACAGCTTCTCTAAATTTAAAGGGCCAGTGTCCCGATAATTGGTCTATTGTCGGGCGCTGGTTCTATTTAAGGAATCCGCCCCCAGCACTTCCTGCCAGTTTGCTGGTGTGTTTTCCATGAGTTTAGAGAGTGTTGGAGTCTGTATTGATTACCCGTGTACCAGTCCGTTCCACTACGTGTCCTGACCTTGTCTGTTTGCCGCCTGTCTTGACCGTCTGCCTGTCTCCGACCACGAACCTCTGCCGCCTGCCATGACCTTCTGCCTGTCCCCGACTACGCCTTTTGGATTACGATTTTGTACCACACAGTACCCCGGCCGCCATCGCAAGCAAGTCACGTCAGGGGTAGCGAGCTGGTAGCCTCACGCCGCAGCAAGACTTAGACTCCGCTCCCTGGCGTGGCTTAACTATCATCGCTTGCGGTGGTCCAGCGAATTAACCTCCGCATTACAGTACAAACTGGCCATGGATTCCGCCAGGGTACCTCTGTCCGAACTCCGGGACGTCACAACGGCAGTTGCCCAGCAGAGCCAACGTATCGACCAGTTAGCGGCTATGATGCAGAACCTTGCGGCCCGTCTACCTCCGCACCTGCTTCCGTTGCTCCGGCATCCATTGCTCAACCTGCTCCGGTTTCTGGACCCGCTCTGCATCTGCCGCTCCCCTCACGCTACGATGGAGACCCCAAGAAATGCCGTGGGTTCATCAGCCAGTGCTCCATCCACCTCGAGATGTTGGGGCACCAATTCCCTACCGAGCGTGCCAAGGTGGCCTTCATAATCAGCCTCTTGTCTGGAGAAGCCTTGGCTTGGGCCACGCCCCTATGGGAATCGAGGGGATCCTCTGACAGCCGACCTCCAAACCTTCCTCCGGGGGTTCCGCACGGTCTTTGAGGAACCAGGTCGTACTTCTTCGGCCGCCGCAGCACTGCTCCGGCTGCGTCAGGGCGACTCCACGGTCGGTCAGTATTCTGTGCAGTTTCAGACTCTCGCTTCGGAGCTGGACTGGAATAACGAAGCGTTGGTGGCGACATTTTGGCAAGATCTCTCGGGGCGAATCAAGGATGAGCTCGCCGCTCGGGATCTACCAGCTGCTTTGGATGACCTAATCCACTTAGCCACCCGAGTGGATATTCGCTTCGCCGAAAGGCAACAAGAGCTCCGCCTTCAACGGGAGACCGTCCGTCCACGCCGTTTCCCCCGCTTGGCTCCCACCTTCCAGCGGTCACCTCTTCCTCCTCCGATGGTCTCCGAAGAAGAACCTATGCAGGTCGAGAGAGCCCACCTGTCCCAGGAATGTTCACAGCGTCGCCAGAAGCAGCTGTGTTTCTATTGTGGCGGTTCTGGCCATTTTATTGGGGACTGTCCGGTGCGCCCGGGAAACTTCCGCACCTAGGGCTCATAGGAGAGGCGACCTTAAGTGTCAGTGCGGCCTCTCCCCGTCTGACCATGCCCATATATATTGGTGCTTCTCCGGACAGCACCTTTCAGGTCACCGCCTTTATTGATTCAGAATCGGCAGGAAATTTCATAAGCCACGAACTTGTGACCAGGTTTCGTCTCCCAGTGATTCCGTTGCAGAAACCTATGTTCGTCTCCTCGGTCAGTGGCGAATGCCTTAAGGACGCTATCCGCTTCCGTACTGCCCCCCCTCATCTCGCAGATTGGGGCTCTTCACAAGGAAACGTTGCAACTTCTTGTCCTGCCTCGATCCTCCTCTGAAATCCTTCTGGGCCTCCCATGACTGCAGGACCATACCCCAACTTTGGATTGGAGCACAGATGAAGTCATGCGTTGGGGTTCCGCGTGTCGCTCACGTTGCCTGTCAAAGCTGCAACTTGCTCCTCAGCTCACCTCCCTGAAGTCTGCCAAGCCTCCACCAGGTCTACCTATGCCATACTGGGACTTTGCTGATGTCTTTTCGGAGAGACAGGCCGAAACGCGTCCTCCACACCGGCCTTATCATTGTCCCATTGATCTGCAACCTGGCTGTACTCCTCCCAGAGGCCGGGTCTACCCCCTCTCCGTCCCGGAGACTAAGGCTATGTCTGAGTACATCATGGAGAACCTCCGTAAAGGCTTCATTCGTAAGTCCTCGTCCCCGGCAGGAGCCGGCTTCTTCTTCGTGGAGAAAAAAGACAGGTCTATCGGGCTTAAATAAAATTACCATGAAAAAAGTTACCCTCTGCTCTTGATCTCTGAACTTTTTGACCGCCTGCGTGGCGCGAAAATCTTTTCCAAGCTGGATCTACGCAGTGCCTACAATTTAATCCGCATTAGGGAGGGCGAAGAAATGGAAAACGGCATTTAATATGCTGAATGGCCACTTCGAGTATTTGGTTATGCCATTCGGTCTTTCAGAACTTTGTCAATTAAATCTTTCGGGACCTACTCTACGTCTGTGTGATTGTTTACTTGGACGATATTCTCATCTTCTCCCCTGATCTCGAGACTCATCGCCACCACGTCCGCCAGGTCCTCAGGCGACTCCGCACTCATCAGCTCTTTGCCAAACCCGAGAAGTGCCTCTTTGAACGTACCAGCTTACCCTTCTTAGGGTACATCGTCTCTGATAAGGGTCTCCGGATGGATCCTTCTAAACTCTCCGCGGTGTTGCAGTGGCCACAACCGGTGGGCCTTCGGGCCATTCAACGTTTTTTGGGATTTGCCAATTATTATAGACAATTTATCCCACACTTCTCTACACTTGTGGCTCCCTTGGTGGCTCTAACTAAGAAGAACGCCAATCCCAAATCCTGGCCCCCGGAAGCTCAAGAAGCCTTCAACCGGCTCAAAGCTGCATTTGCGTCGGCTCCGGTCCTGTCTCGCCCAGACCCTAACCGCCCATTTATTCTGGAAGTGGATGCTTCTTCAGTCGGTGCCGGCGCTGTCCTCCTGCAGAGATCCTCCTCTGGTAAACTACATACTTGTGGTTTTTTCTCCAAGACATTCTCTCCTGCCGAGAAGAATTATACCATTGGTGATCGCGAATTACTGGCCATAAAGCTGGCTCTAGAAGAATGGTGTCACCTGCTGGAAGGGGCTCGCCACCCTATTGACATCTTCACAGACCACAAGAACCTCCTGTACCTTCAGTCGGCTCAACGCCTGAACCCCCAGCAAGCCAGATGGTCACTCTTCTTTGCCCGTTTTGACTTCCGTCTACATTTTCGGCCGGCCGAGAAAAACGTCAGAGCTGACGGCTCTATCTCGTTCTTCGTATATGGTGGGTCTTGAGTTTCCTCCACAGCACATTGTCTCCCCCGAACGACTCGTCATGGCTGCCCCCGTGGATCTCCAACATCTACCTCCCGGGAAGACGTATGTGCGTTCTGCCTTGCGCCCTAGCTTCTCTAAATTTAAAGGGCCAGCGTCCCAATAATTGGTCTATTGTCGGGCGCTGGTTCTATTTAAGGTATCCGCCCCCAGCACTTCCTGCCAGTTTGTTGGTGTGTTTTCCGTGAGTTTAGAGAGTGTTGGAGTCCGTATTGATTACCCGTGTACCAGGTCGTTCCGCGATGTGTCCTGACCTTGCCTGTTTGCCGCCTGCCCTGACCTCCTGCCTGTCCCTGACTACGCCTTTGAATTACGATTTTGTACCACGCAGTACCCCGGCCGCCATCGCAAGCAAGTCACGTCAGGGGTAGCGACCTGGTAGCCTCACGCCGCAGCAAGTCCATCCCGCTTTGCGGCGGGCTCTGGTGAATACCGGGGGCTACTTAGACTCCGCTCCCTGGCGTGACTTAACTATCATCGCTTGCGGTGGTCCAGCGAATTACAGTGGTTTTATACTCCGTACTTTGTGTTACAGCTTTTAATATATTTTTATTTATATAAAAGGTATCATTCATGGAGGGAGACAGATCTTTAGACCTTTTATGTTCACCACCCGGTGTCCTGCTGCAAATAGGTAAGAGAGACTCAGAAGCTCCAGCGCGCCATCTTGATTACAGATTAGTGTGTTGATGTCATCACATGGTTCCATATAAATTGAAGCGAGACTGGGCGGGACACCGTACAAATGGCAGAGACAGCAATGTGGGCCCCTAAAATCAAGTCCTCTGGTTCGACTAGATAGAAAGGTAACAACCCTACATTTCTATTTAGTCGAACATTTCCAGTATGAGATTTTGTTTAGAGCAAGAGAATGTGTAGTCAAGCAAACACTGATGACAATTCTCGATGGTAAACCTGTGCTTACTGTTTAGGCAATTCATTTATATGATCAAAAAAAAATTATAGCGTGAAATAAATTAGCAATGTTCAGAAAGGGGTCCACTCAAGAAATTTTGCACTGGGCCTTCCAACATGTGAAAATGGCTCTGGACCTGGAGCACCAGGCAAAAGACACAAGAAATGTGCTCTGGTGTCAAGGATGCTAACAATATCCCTAATGCCCTCATTGTCTCTCAAGGACATACAGACAGAACAGATATATTAGACATAAAGAATCTACATGACAGGGCCAGGATGACGGTATTCCAAAACAGACAAGAAGAGGACACAAGAATATATGGAGCAGGGTCAAGAGCTGTACCTATGAGCACTAGCCAGTGGACACGGGTTAAGAGCACCTAGTGCGCATATGTTAGTGTATTGAATATACAACCTGCAACTGATCTGGATCAAGTTTTTGTGTAATTGGCTCAAGTACTGAGCCAGCTCCATACATGGTGGGTGCCAGCTGTTACAGCCGGAACCTGCCTTCATTGGACGGGACCAGAGATAACTCTGATCTTGACCTTCTACTGTGATGCTGCAGTTAACATGACTGTGACATGTAGAGAGCTTTGCAGATGGGGGTGCTCCCTTTCATTTTCCAATCAGCTCCTCTGCAACATGATCATGGAGTGCCAACAGGTAATCAAGGCCATCTTACTGCACTTATTACACCCTTCCAAAATAGTGTGTGATTGATCCTCCCCCCACTTCCAACCAGTGGTCAAGTACCCTAAGGAGAATAAAATTAAAAGTAAAAAAAATGTAAAAAGTTTTAAAAATATAAAAAAAATTAAGGGCGACATGCATGATCGGGATTTGCTCCTGATTTCTGGCGTATACTGCGCCTCACTGTGCTGTCTCCACTGTCGGACGCAGGGATGCGCTGTTAGGTGCAACCTTCGCCACTTTCGTATGCGCCTAACATGAAGGGGCGTGCAGTGGGCGCGCTGTGGGCGTACGGGGGCGGGACGCGGCACTTTCGAGAAATCGTAAATATGTCCAGATTTCCCATTTGGTAGCCATTCTAAGCTAACTGTTCTTTATTTTAGGCTGAGTTGGTGATGTATTTACGGACGTAAATACGTCCGTAAATACGTCAAGAACTAAGCCCTGGGAACATAGAAATCCGGCTTGGAGAACCACAGGTCCCAGCAAGACCTGTGCTGTGCTGGCTCTTGCTGTACATACAAAATAGAATAAAAGGGGAAAGAAGAACAAATATATCTTAACTTAAAAAAAAGCAAAAAAAAAAACATCTGTACTTGGATATTTCTCTTTATTCATTCATTCATTCATTCCAGCCTGTCTAGAAGCTTAATCCATGTTAGGCGCATTCCTTCTGCGCCTAAGTTCCACACTGCGCCTCACACACTGGCGAGGCGCAGGGATCTTTATGAGCGCACTTCGGGCGCCGACATAACTGAGGCTCAGCTTTCCCTAAAAATAACATGAAGACGGGCGCTCCGACGCGCCGATCTTCATACATGTCGACCTAAAAGTTCAAAACACTCCCCTTTTTCTATTGCACAAATAAAAAAGAGACAATAAAAACATTTAATATAACTGGTATCTAGAAAAGTCTGATCTATAAATATATAGCCTTACTTTTGCATACGGTAAACGTTATAAAAAATATCCAGCTTTTTGTTGCTTTGCCTCCCCAAAAAATCTTAATAGAAAGTGATAAAAAATGTGCAGGTAAATTAAAAAGTCAGAATTGTACTGATCTGTAGAAAAGATTGTGCAGTTGTTTTTTTATTGCCCGTTCCACCTAGCTGGGGAGGCTGCAGCTGCAGGCACCGTATGTCAGATTAGGAACAGGCCTTTCAATTTTTTTGGTGGGAGCTGGACTTTATTCCAATTTGCCTAGTGCACCAAACTGGTTTGTCCCAGGCCTTCCAAACTGTACCACAAACATGGGTAGTTGTTAAAATAGTGGCAGCACTTGTCTCTTAATACCACTGGGAAGTCTAAGTTGACAGCGCCCCCTATGCACAGGTTTCACACAGTAACCATTATTCCCTGAGCATTTGTTTTACTTGCATTCAGGACTTCCCTATATTTTAGCCATAGCCAGAGCCCCTGGTCTTACAGTGGTTTAAAAGTGTACTTTTTTTTTTTTTAGAGGGAGGAAGTCATGATAAGAAAAACTGAGGTTCCAATTTTTTTTACACAGCATAAATGAAACCTTAAAGATAATGTACAGCAAATTACATACATGGCAGCCATTAAGCTATTAATCAAGTCTAACGTGTTAGAAGTCGGCAGAGCAATATCTGGTAGATGCTGATCAGTCTTCCAGTATTTTTAAGCGGCTTATGAAAAATGATATGATTCTTACAATGATTAATCTTGCTGTATTCAGCCCAGTGCAGGCCTGGTGTGTAGGTAGAAAGACACTACTTTCTTTGCCCAGTAGAGGGCTCTCTGCTCCTATATTTTTCCATTTGTCGACTGCATACTTCCATTCTCTTATTCCATTGCCAAAGATTCACAAAAATAAATCATGTGAGGTATGATTTTGCACTTGGTATTCTGTAAAGACACCATGACTGACATTGCAATTATAGGTTTTTGCATTGTTTATACCCCTCCGAAAGCATATCTGAGTGCTATGGAGCACAGGCTCCCAAGTTCTCAGAGAGGTTTCATTACAATAAATAATTGTATTTCCCTTTTCAGGCCTAAAGAGTGTTTATGTGTTTCTTACATTTTAACACAGTGTGCTTTATTCATGATTAAATAAGTAATAGAAAAATCATGATTTGGCATTTCACCTCCCCCCTCCAATTGCAAACAGTAACATTAAGAGGTAGAAAGAGGCCATGAGAGAGAAAAAGCAGGTTCTCAGCCATTCAGGAATAGGCTTGTAGTAATGGAATAAAAACCATCAAGGGTATATATACCAAAGAAGCAGACTACGTCCGTCCGGCTGTAAAATGGCCCTTGTAGAGAAAGGTGCCCAGTCCTTGTTGCTTCATTACTCTTTTGGGTATTACCTCGTTCTCCAGCGGAACTGTATTATGGGAATTGGAGGGTAGAACAAGCACCATAACGACTTTAAACTCTGTTATTGGGCACATTTCCTTCTATGTAAACCAGTGGATATAGCAAGCGGTGTAGTGGGTGCACTGACTCAGGCATTTTAAAGGGGATCTATTACCTTTTTTTTTAACTAATATAATCCACATACCAATACACATTTTTTTCTTCGTGGCCATTTTTAGATTGTGATTTTAGATTTCTCAGTTTGGTTGTTTGTATATGGTTATGCGGACAGCCATCTTGCCTGAGTTGCTTTTAACAGCATTTAGAGAGATGCTTTACAGCAGCTTCATGGACATAGGAGGGGACCCATAGACTTCTATAAGAGAGTTTTCTAGACACGCTGTGTGACCTGAGAATAAATCACAGTGCAGGGAGAAGGAGAGGGAAGCTGTGACTGCTGGATCCTGTGTTATCTATACACGTTGATGTCAGACTATTATTAGGCCTAGTGGCCAAAGTGAAAACTGCAGGATTTTATTATTTTTTACATTAGTATAATCATTTTGTTTTAAATAATAAAATCCTGCAGTTTTCACTTTGGCCACTAGGTCGCCTTGCTCGTACCTGCCTTTTTAGCTTTGCCTATAAATTTTCAATAGGATCGAGATCAGGGCTTTGTGATGGCCACTCCAAAACATTGACTTGGTTATCCTTAAAGGGGTGTTATCGTTTTATTAAATGGTCTTCAGAATAAGGGGACAGTGAAAACAAGCAACTTTGCAATTGGATGTCATTAGCAAAGCTGCCTTGTTCTCACAGTGTCCCTTATCTTGTGTTTTTATTTACACTGATATCCAGTGTGGGTCTAATCCCTCCTCCTTGCAATTCACTAGCTGAGAGTTCATTTACATTCTGTACAGCCCCTGGGTCCATTCAAGGAGCTGTGTCTCTGACTCAGAGTTAGGGGCCATAGCATTTTCTGTTTCCACACCTAGCAGAAACAGACTGCAGCAGATTGTACAATGAGAAAACATGACAGTTTTTTGTCCCTGTGCCTAACTCTCCTGCATACACGCAGATCTGTGCTGTTCTTAGAAAGCTGTAATACATCTCCAGCTGTGAGAGATCAGTGCTCAGATTAGATTGAATGCAGCCTGTGGTATGTATACAGCTCTTATAAAATAAGACTGCATAGAGAGAGACACAGTGATATGTGGACTCAGAGGCGAGGGGTGGGGGGGGGGGAGTCTCAGGCCAGCAGTGAAGGGGGGATGATGTCATCTAGCTGGGAGGGGAAGAAACGCCCCTGCATTCACAGAGCTGGGAAGCTAAGAGAAGTGTGAATCAGCCGAAGTAAGGAAGCGATACATCCCCTTTAAGCCACTTTTTAAGCAGTTTGGCAGCATGTGCAGTTGGAAGATCCATTTCCGCCTAAGCTTTAAATTCCTGGCTGATGTCTTGAGATGTTGCTTCAGTGACTCATTGGAGAAGGCAAACATTTGCCAATCAGTAGAAGTCCAATTCTGATACTGTCGTGAATATTATAGCCTCTTCTGCTGAACCAGGTTTATTAACAGAGGTGCAATGACCATCCATCTGCTTCAAAGACCGTACATTCTCAATAAAACTAAAATTTTTGCTTCAGGTGTAGGCAAACTGAGATAGAGATATACTGTTGTCAGTTAGGAGAGGTTTGAGATATATTTGGTACTGAATTGTGATATGACCATGAGGGTTATGATAAGGTGATAGCTCAGAATCAGAGATAGCTGTATAAACCCATAGATGAAGCAACTAATGACATATTTGTCACCTTTAAAGGCCTCAAATGTTTGTTAATATTATGCTTACTGGCTTAAAACACTGCAATACAGAAGTGCTTCAGTGTATTAGTGTATGTGAGCAATCAAGCAGGGTTACCCCCAGCTTGTGGACCCCAAAATAGTCACTAGTTGGCAGATGGATACCAAAGCAATGATAGGGCAGAACAAAACTAGTGTAATAACACTGGTTGGCACAAGACAACAAATCTGTACTCAATGGAGTCAAATGGTAGTCAACCTTAGCATGCCTAAGTGCCTTCCATACCCAGTGGCCCACTTGGGTTTTCCCCTGTGGGCCATTCCAAGTCTGTAAATGAGACACAAGTGAGGATGATACTACAAATTACTTCAAGCAGAACAAAAACAATTAAGTATTAAAGGGGTTGTCTCGCTACAAAGAATAGCTTTCAAATTGTAGGGAACACAAAATAAAGACATTTTCCAAATATATTGCATTGTTCCTCTGTTTTCCCTAAAGAGATACAAGTGAATTTATTACCTCCATGGCTATTTTAGTTCCCTCAGTAACCGACCTGTAAACAAATCTCCTGGGGCTGTTTGTTCAATGAGATAACAGAGAGTGAGTCATCAAAAAAGGTCAGCGTGTCAGTCAGTGCCTGTCCCCTGCCAACAGAAAAAAAGCTTGTTTTATTCAAGAAAACACTCTGAAAATTAGGGGTTTTTGTTTTTTGGGATCAGATAAGAACCCCCCCCCGTTTTTTGAAAGCAAATTAATCTAATTAGCATTAAAAAAGCACAACTAGCTGTAAAAGCGGAGCTTATGCAAATTAGTATGAACCGGGAAATACAGAAAATTTCTTTTCATTTTTTTGAAACCTGGGGGAGAAAACCCCCTTTAACTTTAACTCCCCGAATTTTTTTCTAATTCCCGGGGCGTCGCTAGAAAGTTTTTCGGGGCACAAGCCCGAAAAAAACTGGTGTGCCCCAAACCCCTCAGTAGGGTTGTACTTAGACCCTCAGGGAGGGGAGGAATGCCGGGGTGTGGGTTTTTTGGAGGGGGGAGTGGGCCATTTGTCGCTCAGTGCTTTTTGACTTGTGTGTCACCCATGTTTTCAGCCTTAGTCAGGAAGTTTCAGCCTCAACAGGGGGGGAGGCTCCGCCCCCTGGTTTCATCTCCGCCCCCCTGTGCCCCTGGGTTCCATTTTCCCTTTGCTGCGCTACAGGTTTTGTTATGGAGTCAGAAAGTTTCTCACAGGTGCCTACATCAAGAAGGTCCCCAAGTGAGTGAGTAGCCTCACGAAAAAGACCATTATAAATGTTTTTGAGCGATTGGTTGGCATCGACATCGGTCAAAAGGGTCGATATTTTCGACCATCATCGAAGTAGTCGTTAGTGAGATTCGATTTTATGAGCGATGACCTTAAAGTTATGGGAGACAACAACAACTTGCTTTTTACACCCAAACAGGGGCTGGAGAAGAAAGATGGAAATTACATACCACAACAGTCAAAGGGATACGTGCTAATCTTAGGCAAATCATTAGGTTATAAAAGCTACAGAAAAAAAAACACAAACATTCACTCATCCTGTCTTGTACCTAACAGGCATGGACCCTTTAATAACCGTGCATTCTCACCCACACAAATTAAAAAAGTGCAGAAGTCAAGTTGATTTATCCTCTTTTACTTGAACTGGGTTGGGACATAGAAAATCCGCCTGTCCTGGAACGCAGCATGAGCCCAACCTGCATGTCAACCAGATTTAAAAGTGCGGAGAAAAAGGAGTCTTTTCAACCCCATTTTAGGTTGAACTGCGACATTGATATCACATGTCTTGGGGCAACAGAATGAGCCCCAAACCTGCATGCTCCAGAATCAAAAAGTGCCGGAAAAAGGAGTCTTTCAAACACCTTTTAGTTTCATGGACATTGACTTACCTGTCTGGGTCCACAGCCATGACGCCAAAACCTGCATGGACACCCAGATTAAAAAGTGCGAAAAAAAAAAAGGAGTCTTTGAACCAACCATATTTAGTTTCAATGGAACATTGACTATACATGACCTGGGCCAACAGCATGAGCCCCAAACCTGCATGACCCCAGATTTATAAAGTGCCGGAAAAAGGAGTCTTTCAAAGATACATTTTAGTTTCATGGGACATTGGGACTATATCTGTTCCTGTACCGCAGAATGATCCATTAAAACCTGTCTGACCAAGATTCAAAGTGAACGGGAAAAGGAGTCTTTCAACCAAATTTTAAGTTTCATGGAATTGACTAATCTTGTCCTGTACCGCAGTAATGGACCATTAAACCTGGTCCTGACCCACAGATTCAAAAGTGAATGGAAAAGGAGTACTTCTCAAACCCAAACATTTTAGTTTCACTGGGACATTGACGTATTATCTGTCAGGCCACAGTATGAGACCCAACCGCATGACCCCAACATATTAAGAAAGATGCGGATACAGGAGTCTTTCAACCACCAATATTAGTTTTTCAATGGACATATACTGTTAACTGTCCTGGGTAGCGCTTGCCCCTCCGTATCGATCGTGCGGACCAATTGAGCTTCACTCTGGAATTACTCGGTGGTTAACGCTCCTGTTCACAGGTGCCACATTTTTTTGGCATTCTTTTCTCACTTTTACTCAACGTGCTTGACTGGAGGAAATTGTCTCTGTACTTTGTTACTCTGTCCGTGCTCACATATCCATGTCCTCTGAATAACCTACATCTGGTCAGTTTCCTTGTACCTCCCTTGTACAATTCAGAGAATTTTTTTAACAGCTTTTTGTACATGCAAGCTTTCTGTAGAGTTTTAATTCTAGAAATGTAAAACACATTTTTAAAAATAGGATGGTAATCCTACACCATGTCTTTGCTTTCTCTTTTTGGTAATTGTATTAAGGGGTTGCTACTCAACACAGGGATTGTTAAGGCTTTGTATAAAGATCTTCTAAAAACAAAGTCATTTTGCAATCTTGATCGTCATAACAGTGTCGCCTAACATTTTCCTGTTTCTGGAACCAGCACATTCACCCTTGAGCCAGACTCTTGACAATTTGTAAGGTGAAGAACAAAAGTTTGATAGGAAACAACATTATTTTTTATATATGACTGTAGTATAGCTGACTTTCAAAGCAGAAATGCCCCCAAAAAAAATTCAACAGCAATGACCCTTGAGCCATCTTTGGACAATGTGAAGAACAAACTAGTTGATTAGAAACAACATTTTTTTGATAATAGGATTACTGTGTTTGCTGCATTTCAAAGCGAGCGATGACAACATAAACACTTATAAAATTGAAACCTTCTTAGCACTGTTTAAAAATATGTGAGGGAGAAAAAATGCCACTTAAAAGCCACATTTCTGTGTGCCAGAAGGACCATAATTATAGCTGTATCTCACAGCAACATGACGCAAAACCATTCTGACAATGCGGAAAAGAACTTCTAAAGATAAAGTGGAGTAATGGGAATACGGTGTTGTCTTGAAACGCTGTTTTTACTGTCTTTTACTGTCTCCTAACAGCATAACCAGCAAATTGAACTGTTGGGAAAAGAGAATAAAAATTGCAGTAAGAAATGATCTTGTTTTATAAAACATTTTCAAGATGGACCTATTTTTGTTTGATGAGGAATGTGAAGTAGACACGGCATGATAATCTGTTGACTCGGCAATTGGGGGGCCCAACACATCATCATAGAGTCCTTGCCTGATACATCTTGATGAAAAGTCAAACGATCCACATTATCTGTGTGAAAGCAGGATGCGTTTGTCTGTAATGACTCCTCCAGCTGTGGCTGAGGTCGCACGGCAGATATGAGTGGCTGTGGGTTTCCGGACAACACTCTATGGTGTTGTGTGACCGAGCCAGCTTGGGCCATTCGTCCATTTTTGGATACCCAGAAGTCTATGTGGGGTCCGGAATAACAATCCAACAAACATCGGTGTTGAGCCGCAGTTAGTCGATGATCCTTGATGTTTAAAGCTGGTCTCTGTGTGTTTTGGATGTGTGCCCTGGCATTGCATTGCGTTGGTGAGGTGCGTAAAAAAAGATGGCCAGTAGGTCACCCATTAGGCTTCTGCCACCTTGCCTTGCTGCGCCGCTTCGCCTACTTGGCTACTCTACTGCAGTCACGTCGCTGATGTTGTTCCACCGTGACATTTGGGGAATGTGAGCAGACGCATCAGATGTCTCCTGATTGATCAATCAGCAAGTTCTCCATTTCCTGCATTTTACTCTCTATTTGGGTGGGTGGAAGGAAAGTGTGAGTTTTGTTTTGCTACGGGGGATCCAGGAGGTTGGCACCCAGTAAACTGTTGTTCATTTTGATGGCTTAATGCGTAGATCATGTTGGAGGAAATGGAGCATCCAAGCACTCATGTGAGATGAGATGGAGGCCTTGATTTCCCAAGCGCTCTGGGTCGAGGGGTCCTTTGCAAACTGAATAGTTTCTTCCTCATCTTCCTCATCCCACTCAAATTCGCTGACCAACCCTCTTTCAACTGGACAGGGACGTTCGGTAAATCTCTGGTTGTCTAGGAATTCGCTCCTTCTCCTCCTCCTACCTCATCCTCCGATGCCTACGGCACAGCTTCAAACCAGCCCTGACTTGCCTGAGGATGATGCACATAGAGCTGTTGATCGCCACCTACTGATCATATAGCTCTGGACCCTCGAACACCTGCCTTATGAAGATCGATGAAATTGTGAAAATGAAACTGTCTTTTTCCTCGGCCTTGGGGATTTGGACGGAAGAAGAGAAGGCTCGTTAGTCCCGCATTTCGTGTCCGTCTCCTCCTCCGTCAGTGGCGGGACTGTTGTTTCAGAGTGTCCAACGATTCGTTCCAGAAACTAGATGACACATATGCTCATGCTGACAAGGGCATTGTCCGCAGCTGTACCATGTTGGTGGATTTCTTCAAAACTGGCCATGGATTTTTGGTGATGCAAGAGCTCTTTCACCTTGCCTCACTCTCGTGGCTCAGAACACCCCGAGGTGCTGCACCGCGAGTCTTGTCAGGCCATGTATCCACTTCGTACTGCCGTAATGGCATTGCGCTGCTGCCACAAATCGCTGGAGCATGGGGAGGGTGGGAATTCCAGCCGTGTTGCTCACGTTAATACATGAGACGGTGAAGGGGAGCCAGCTGACGCTGCAACCCAGCCAGGCGGGACGAAGCAAGGGTTGCAAACGGCGTAAGTGCGAACTTAGACTTTCTAGCCTTCCTCAGCAGGCAGTCCGACCCGGGTAGCTCTTTTAGAAATTTCTTGGACGACAGGCTATGACATGTGCCAGGCTAAGGTGTGCTCAGCCTACCGATCTTAAGGACGGCCGGCCAGCAGATTTCGCCGTTATCGCACACCACCCTTGCCTGGCACAACGGTTCTTGGCATCCAAGCAGCGCTCTCCGGTTCAGTTGCGAGAGGAGCCAAGTCCACAGCTCCACCGACCTGTGTTGTGGACGGTCTCCAAGACAGATTAAATTTCAACACGGGCCTGTTTCTTGGGCAGACGTGATAGCCACCAGAGGAGACCTTGGGGGAAAGTTCCTGACCTTCCCTGCGGTTTTGAGAGCGTGCGCCGGAGCCTGAGAGCCACCGTCACCCCCAGAGACATCACTCAGTCCCACCCAGTGAGCTGTCACAGAGATATTAGCGGCCTCTGCCGTGCTTACTAGTCCAATGTGTCGTTGGTCAGATGGATCTTTTCCGGCCACAGATGCAGACAAAGCGCTTGAAATTTTTAGATGACAGTGGCTGGCCAGGGGCAGGGGACGGGCTTTTTCTGGCAAAGAAATGCCTGCTCGGGCATTGGTATATTGGGGGCAGCAAAGGGCCATGACGTAGGCGGAAACCATCTGTGTCCACCAGACGGAAACGGCAACATTTCCAAGGCCAAAAGTGCCTGGCTAATGGCCGACATTCAGTCTTTTGGCTTTGGGAGATTGGTTTGGTTTTAAAGTGTTCTTTGTCCCAAACCTGGAGGGACAGAAGGCTGGCTCGCGTAGATTCGGCCGCTGTACGGCGGGCATGGGTGTCATCAAACTGGCGAAAGGAAGGAGAAGGGGTTAGGATGGGTCTCTGTGGGTGCTGGTGGTACCGGGTGACGGTGGAGCTGAAAGCGGAGGCTGATCCCTGATCATGATCTGAGAGACATGGGCAGCTTAGGAACGCTTTGGTAGGTGGGCGGAGGAGGATGAGGCAGGAGGACAGAAGGTGTTGACAGTGGTTGGAGGCCCGGCGTCGGTCCTGGCCTTGTTTTGGCCAAGTGTTGCCTCCATTTCAAACTCATGCATTCGCGTGCCATGTGACTAGGGGACTGTTGGTGGTGGTTAACCACCTAAGGTTCTGTGCCTCTACTTATGCGGTTACGGCATAGGCGGCATATGACTCGCTGGGTGAATCAGAGGCTTGCTCAAAGAAGGCCCAGGCTTGAGAGGTCCTGACCTTTTTGACGGCGATAAGCGAGGAGCGGGGTTTGCGATGGGACGTGGCTGGCGGAATCATCATCAGCCAGTCTTTCTGCGGACCGCCCTCTCCCTTTTTGAGGCGGAAAACCGTACTGAAACTACCCCATCGTCTTCATCCTCGTCCAGTGATGAAGCCCTAGCAAGCAAATTCTGCTGAAAAGACCTCGTTGGATCCGCAAGGTCGTCATCATCATCATCAACAAAGGTGAACTTAGTCGTCTGAATCTGCATCCAGGAGCTGCTTGGGCATACAAGCAAGAGGGCCTGCAAGGCGTTGCCGATCCCGAAGGGATTTTTGCCGATTGACCGGCTTCCTTCTCCTCCTTGATGGCATCAGTAAATGGCGTCAGAGCCAGAGAAATCAATCCTATTTGGCCTCTTGATCTTTTTAACATGCCTTCTGGACCCAACCGCATTTTGTCATCAAAGAGGTTCTTCAGAAAATGGATTAATCCACAGTGCTGGGTCCACGGAGTTTGACATTTGGGCTGCATTCATGTTTGACGGATGCTTGGTGATGCTGATGACAGGACACTTGTGGCGTGGATGGGGAGGACGAGGAGGTAAGACTGCTGGATGAGGTTGCATAAACCACTGAAGGATAGATTGGCGACGCTGGCTGTCAGTTACTGAGGATTCACAGGGCCCTCTGTCCCCAGCGATGACAGGCCTGAACGGTCTGCATAACTGACGATCCGCTTGGGCATGGTGTTGTCGCCGAGCACTGAAGGAGCACCTGCTCTGTACCTCTACCTCCATGTCCTACCCCCCTCTTTGCTCGCTTACCACCTGTATTTGCTCCATGTTCAGAAATATAAAAATTTGAGCAAGGTTAGGGAAGAGTTTTGGAAAAGTCTCTTATTAAAAAGACGGCAAATCACAGCTATTTCAAATTTTCCCTCAAATCACAAAAACAAACTTTGTGTATTCACATTTACTGCAAGTCGATCTATCAAACAAAAGCTGGCCTGCGCCAAAGGTGAAAAAACACAGTATTGAAAATGTATTCGGATAATAAAAATGTATTTTTGGCACCTATCAATTCACCTGTGGTGACTACAAAATTGCTGGATTCAAATTTAAGTGCAAGCTGCCTCCAATGAAACAAAGACTGTAGTGCGCAAATGTCAAAAAACACCGTATCTGTTATGCTATTCGTATAATACAAGATATTTTTGGCACCTTTCAAATCACCTGTCGAGTGACTATAAAATTGCCTGTATTCAGATTTAAGTGCAAGCATGCCTCAATGACAAAGCAGAGTGAATTGTTTTTTGTTGGTTAGGTGTTTAGTGCGCCAAAGTCAAAAAACCGTATCTTGTTATGTATTAGTATAATACAAGATATTTTTGCGCTTCTCACTTTCAAACTTCACCTGTGGTGACTATATAAAATTGCTGGATTCAGATTTAAGTGCAAGCTGCGCTCAGAATGACCAAAGCTCGTAGTGTCGCCAAATGTGTCGCAAAAAAACACGTATCTGTTTATGTATTCGATAATATCAAAGATATTTTTTGGCACCTTTCAATTCACCCTGTGGTTGACGATAAAATTGCTGGAGGTCAATTTAAGTGCAAGGAGATATATCAACAAAGGGTTGGAGGAATGGGCCAACATTGAAGATATGAACACTCCTATTGGAGAAATGTATACTGATAAATAAAAGTGGAGTTTTGTGCACCTAACAAATGAGACCTGGTAGTTACTAGAAAGCATGTTGTGTAATCCATTAAGTCAGGGCTGCCAATTCCCAATGGAAATATTTCAATAGAAAACTGTTAATAATTAAAGCTATTGCAAGTGCAATGTCTACACAAGTTTGGTGACACTTTATCCAGTATTCTTTATAGAGCTTGTCTATTCGTATATACAGATATTTTTGGCACCTTTCAATGTTCACCTGTGGTGGACTATAAAATTGACTGGATTCAAATTTAAGTGCAAGGTGGACTATATCAACAAAGGTGGAATTGGGCAAAAATGAAAATGAACACCTATCTGAAATGTATAATGCATAATAAAAGTGGAGTTTTGCACCTACAAAGAGGACCTGCAGTTACTAGAAAAGATTGTGTATCCTATAAGTTTCAGGCTGCCAATATCCAAGGAAAAATATTTCATAGAAAAACTGTTAATATATAGCTATTGCAGTGCAATGTCTACGTCTATGTTCTCTTGACCGTGAACTTTATCCGCTATTCTTTTATAAGAGTTGTCTATTCGTATAATCAAGATTATTTTTGGCACCTTTCAATTCACCTTGTGGTGACTATAAAATTGCTGAGATTCAAATTTAAGTGCAAGGTGGATATATCAACAAAGTGGAATGGGCAAAAATGAAATTGAACCTATTATGAAATGTATTATGATAATAAAAGTGGGAGTTTTGCACCTAAAAAAGACACTGCAGTTAATAGAAAAGATGTGTTTCCTATAAAGTTCAGGCTGCCAATATCCAGGAATATTTTCAATAGAAACTGTTAATAATAAAGCTATTGAGTGCATGTTTACACTAAGTCTTGGTGAACATTTATCCAGTATTCTTTATAGAGCTTGTTGTGTTGCCGGGGGGCCACCCTTCCGCTTCCCCCCAGTGACTTTACAGCTGGTAGATGCTCCTTGAAATTCTCTACCTAACTATTATAAAATCTTTCCAATTCTCTAATCTACTAAATTGTAAGGATCAAGGCTAATAGTAGAGTTTCCTCTGTTGAAGAAAATAGAATAAATTTCGCTGAGCTGTTTGGACACAAGCAGAGCGCAGTTCCTTCTGCTCTGGCGTGAGAGGACACTGAGGGCTGAACAGGAAAGGCTGTTGTTCTATGTAAACGAAGGACCATGTTGAATTTTTCCAGCCAATCGCAACCATACACCTCCCAGAGTCATGAAATGTCGCACACAATCTCACCCTGCTCTATTCATGTATAGCTGGATTTGCTGGGCCGCCTCCTCGCACAATGGACAGGAAGCGCCATAAATGGAGCCGGCGATCTTTAATAGATGAACTGCACCAGATTTTAACATAAATTTATCGCATGATCTAAAAAATCCTGATCACCATAAGAGAAAACTGTGCCGTTTTCAACTTTGTCGATTAGTAATCGCGCGCAAACACTAGTGATAAATAGTATAATGGAAGTAAAAAAACATGAATGTGAAACTGAATGTAAATATGTACCATCTGCATACTTTATATGTGTGCATTACATATGTGGTGGTATACATGTGTACTTGATACATGTGTGTATGTGGTATACATGTGTGTGTGGTCTACATGGTTTGTGTATAATGGACAGAGCCGACAGCAAGCAGTTGCATTGTTTCTGCCCAGTACGTGGAGCTATACTAGCAGATCCACAAGCATACACTGCACCCAACGTGGTACCTGGGCCTTGGTGGCGATAATGAGTCATCCATTTATGCTGTCAGTCACAGTATGCGGTTGGCAGCCGTCTATAGCCATTTCTGGGTTGGCTCTTATTGGGAGTAGGCAATGTGTTGGGTGGGTGTTCCAGAGCAGGTTTTTGGCATGGCCCTGGAGGCCTTCAAAAGCCTGCTGCTCCAGGTAATCGTGGGGGCGTGGTCTGCTACCTGGCAGTGGAGCAGTAGTGGAGCAGTAGTGGAGCTAGAGAGAGCTCTGGTCCCCGGGAGGCTTGAGGGAAGCCACAAAGTGTACAGTGAGAATACTGTGGTATGTGGTGCTGTGTGGTAGGCACAGACCCTGAGTAGAGAGGGACGGTTTATGTAAATCTAGTGGCTAGATGGCCGATGATTTTATTTGTGTTTGTTTTGTATGCTTTTTCTGTGCTAATAAAACTGTCTGAAGCCAGGATAAATCGAAGCCTGGGTCGGAGTGCCAATCCGTTTTACCAAAGACGGCGATTCCAAAGCGAGAAACCCCCGGGACGGGCCAAGATGGCGTCCCAAAGCTGAGCGGCAGCTTACAATACGTATACATGTGTGTATACATGTGTGTGTATACATGTGTATGCGTATATGTGTGCATATGTATGTGTGTACATGTAAATGTATATGAACTGTATATACACACATATCCACAATATCGCCCCATTCACGTCACTAATAAAAAAACCTGACTGATGTACAGTGTCGGACTGGGGGGTCTGGGGCCCACAGGGGAATTGATCTTGGGGGGCCCACCCTACTGTACATGAAAATATTACCGGCCTCTCGGATGTAAATGCGCCCATTTTACCACATAATACAGTGTGCAAAACAGAACTGTATTGTGTAGTACAATAGCAAGTTAGTCACACATATGTCACAGTCTAGCATATCATAGACACAGGGCTAAGTAGCTCCATCCATATCCCCCTCCACCCACATACAATATCCCGCTCCATGTTTCCCTTGGTCACGCACCTCACCACCTTCTAAAATAATCACCAGCAAGAAAGTAAAAGTGTAACTCCTATCACAGGGTCAATCAGGGACACATGTACGCTGGCATTATACCGGCGCCGATGTAACCTACAACACCACCATATAAGACGCACAAAGAGGGATCCCAGAAACACCAGCTCAGGTAAAACCTACAGCACCGCCACATAGAGGACCACATAGGAGGTCAGTACACCCCTAGCTTCAGGTATAAACCTACCACACCGCATATAGAGACCACATAGAGGTCAGACACCAGCTCAGGTATCACACCTACAACACCCGCCCTATAGACACACCACATAAGGGTCAGACACCAGCTCAGGTATAACCTACAGCACTGCCATAGAGACACATAGAGGTCGCACACCAGCTCAGTATAACCTACAAACACCGCCCTATAGAGACCACATAGAGGACAGACATCCACTCAGGTAATAAACCTACAACACCCGCCAAATAGAGACCACATAGAGGTCATACAACCCCACTGAGGATAACCTACAACACCACCATATAGAGACCACATCGATCAGTACACCAGCATAGGTAAAACCTTACTAACACCACCATATAGAGACAACAGAGTGTCCGACACCACTCAGGTAAATGACCGTACAACACCAGCCGATATAGATGAACCACATAGAGGTCAGTCAGCAGCTCAGTAGTAACCTACAACACACGCCATATAGAGACACGACAATAGTGGACAGTCACCAGCTCAATTAAAACCTCCAACAACCGCCATATAGAGACCACATAGAGGACAGAACACAAGCTAGTATAACCGTACAGACACCACCATATAGAGGTTAGGCACCATATCACGTCCACATCACATTATAGTTGAATATAGTGATCAGGTGTTGATAAAAAATCAATGTTTTATTATTAAAAAATCGTGATTTTGTTTTATTTAAATTCGGATTGTTTTTTATTTAAAACGTATTTTTTTTCAATAAACTGCTTTTGGAAGGAAAATATTTTACCATCACAAAGGTTCTTCCATCATGAGATAAAGCCTGAGATTGTAACTCAAGTAGAATAAAGGCTGATACTGTTTAACATTACACATGCCATGCTTTTCCCAGAGGTTTCTGGTAGGATTAGTTGGACATATTCTTCTCCTATATTATCACAGACGTCGCTTTACTTACGCAGTTCTCAAAACTGATTTTGACTCCGCAGAGTGGTCCCCAGCCTCTTCTTTCACAGCAAAAATGTTACAACATGACAGGGTTGAGAAAAAGACCTTATCCTTTTGTTTCTGATCAAACCTATTGAATACGAATCAACCCCTTCAGTGCCAAGTCCCAAGAAGTAAGACAATATACTTTCTGAATGTTTGGAAGGAATAGAACTGCACAACACAAGAATAATGTGAATCTAAGTGTTGATGAGGAGAAGGTGCAAGGCAGACACAAAATGAAAGGAAATTTGAGCACAATACACAGCATAGCCACAGACAGGACAATTCTGGATCTGTTTGTGTGTATTATCTGAGGTTTATTACATTCTTTCCTTATAATTGGTCAGTCAGGCCGTAAAATAAGACCCAGTTTTGGGAATATTTTAATGAAGCTCATCGCCTATCTGTAAGGCAGGCATGCGGCAAAAATGCAAACATGCAACCAAAGAGATGCAAGCCTGGTGGCGCGAATGAGGCAACATCATGAGAGTGCGGTGCTGAAGATAACCAAAAAGAAACACTTCTTGAACATCAGACAGGATTCTTCAGGTTGTTAAACATTTTTTATTAAATCCTATTTCTAAAGACTGTACTGTCATGTGTGAGAAAAATTATATTTCTTATTATTACTGCATGTTACTGTCATTTTTGATACAGTTTTATGATGAAGGAAAAACAATATTCCCTCTGGTTCAGGGGCAGTGATGAGTTGCTGGTACAATAAGCAGAAATGTATAAAACAATAAAAAAACAGCAGTTGACTTTTTTGTTTAGGGGAAATCATGATTCAGGAAACTATTCCACCTCCAGATCACCATCATCACTGTTCTACAGTTTTCAGAGTTCTCCATCCAGGATAGTGCTTCATTAGCACACATCCATCTCAGATACAACCCACAGCACATATCACCATCAACCCAAAAAGGAAGAAAAAACCTTTACCTCTGGACCAACCATAGATATGTTTGTGATAAGTAACTATAAGATTAGAACACAAGAGTTGATTGATGAAACAATTGCCCAGTTTATTTATTGCAACGAACTCTCTTTCCGTATGACTGAGAACCCACATTTCATTAATATGGTTCAGACACTGAGACCAGGATACATTCCACCATCATAGCTGATGTTGCAGGGAAACTGCTGGATCAATGTATATGACAGAGAAATGAATCAATGTGCAACATCTCTGGAGGGTAAAATTGATAACCTAAGTATTGATGTGTGGAGTAATGTCCACAAGATCCTATTGTATGTGCTTGTATAACAACAGAAGAAGGTAAAAGTCTTCCTTGCACAGACAACTGAAATTGTCAGGAAATTCACACACAGCATGAAAACTTACAAGAAGTCAGTAAAAGCTATAACGACATTGAAACAAAAATACAAATGTCTAGTATTCAGTTTGGTCACTGACAATGCTGCAAACGTATCCAAGATGAGTAATAGATTTAGAAGAGCAGGGATGGAATACAAAGCTTGCTAATATAACATAATGGTTTGCAGTGCTCATTTGCTGCACCTCTTAGACCAAAGACTTAAGTGTTCAGAAATAAAAGGCAAATTGTTGATTGAAATTGCTAAATACTTCCGTAATAATCAATTTTGCTGGCAGCAGCTATGAAAAGGATGGGTGAACCAAGCTAACGCTCCCACAAGATGTTAGATGAACTCTGTGGTGGACTGTTTTTGAGCAGTAAATCAAAATACTGGGCCCTACAATTCTGATTACACTTTGTGAAGAAAATAGAGATAAAATAGATGCACTGTCACGGCCAAAATCCTCAACCTAGGCTTACAGAGAAATGTAGAACAAAAGCTGAGCTTCCTGAAACCCATCTCTCAAGCTTTAAAACAAAATACAGAAAAATAGCTGTTTTATTGCAGATGCTGTAAGAAATTTGGAAGGAACTGAGTGAACACTTAAAACAGAACTACAATTGACCAGAATTAAATTATAAAGCAGTAAACAAAAAACAAATGGAATGTACCACGAGCACTGACGTCCAGCACATTTTGGCAAAAATTGTCAATATCCAATATCAGGGTCAGAAACCTAAGTGCCTGAGGAAGAGAGAGGTTAGCTATGCACAATGGGTATCCAGCAATCACCATCTTTAATGCCAACGTTAATAATTCAGAGCTAAGGGGGAACCATTCAGGAAGAAATAAAGTTTTGGCTGAAGATATTTTAAGGAAGGTCACACCAGTAAATCTGGATGAAGTCACTTAAAGCGCTTGATTCAGAAGAACTGTTCAAGTAATGATTTTCACTTTAACAGCAGTAGCTTCTTCCTTTAGGCGTGAAAGAGATATTCTCCTTTGGACTCATTCATTCTAAATTGAGAAATCCGGTTGCTACCCCAATAAAGCAGGAAAGCTTTGTTTTTCTTTTCCCAGATTATGAATATAGGAAACAAAGAAGAAGATGATGATGAGATGACGACAAGTGAGCTACAGAGGACCAGCAAGACATTAGTATTTTAAGTTTTTCATGTGTTCGGCTGGGTCTGACAGTACCTAAGTTTCTTAAAAAAATATAAATTTTGTTTAAAAGACACAAATTAGTTAACAAACATGGCACGTTTGTTTAAGCAAATCACTTATGCGTAATGTTTTATATGTTTCATTTGAATAAATCTATTTAAATTGGTTATTAAGGTCAGGATTATTTTTCTCCTTCCTAAGTACAACAGAAAAGGGTTTTCCAAATATGAATGATTAAACCCATTAAACTTGGGAGAAAAAAGTAATATAAAAAGTGATTCTACAAATCTTCATCTACTTCATGTTACAATAGCAAGAACTATTATTAGGTTAGAAACTTTGATTTAAATCACTGATTTAAATCAAGCCTTCTGACATAGTGATTAAATCTGATTTAAATCGTGATTTAAATCAGTAAGATTTAAATCAAAACCACCCTGGCACTGATCCAAAATCTAAAGTAAAATAACCCCTGAAATCAGGGAACTCACCGGAGACTCGTCCTATCTGATGAGTCCATACTCTTCTTCGATGAGTCCCGTTTCTTATTCCCTTTTCCTCTGCATCCGTTCCACAACCTCCCATGAGACTTTGTCGCCGCCCACAAGCTCTTCCCTGCAGAAGTACGACACAAATATCTTTGAATCCCCCAATTTTACCAGCAACTCTTTTACCATATTCCCACCTCTGTACAAACTTCCCAGGGGTGGGGAGAGCGGGTACAAGCCATAACTTAGAGGTCTAGTATCCCTAAGGTGGAGGTTTGGAGAGACTAAGTCCCCTGGAGGATAATGCTACAACTATTGGGCTTGTGCTGCCCTCTCAATTAAGATAACCATTGTAAGGTAGACAAGACCCTAGGTAGGTAAGGCCAAATAGGCAAGACCCCGATCTGAATTTAATGTGTTTTCGACCAGTTAGGTAAGCATAGGTGTCAGGATTCCCTTTAATACTAGGGCTGCAAGTCAGTTATGGACGCCCTTTAGTTAGTAGAAACAGGCAGTTTAAGGGCTTCCCATGAAGTAGTATACATGCAGTTAAGGCCTCTTTTAGGTAGTTGCAGCGGCAGTTAGAGGTCTCCTTTAGGTAGTTTACAGGTAGTAAGGGGCCCTCTTAGCTAGTGTGGCAGAAGTCCAGGGCCCCCCCTTTAGCTACTGTGTAGGTATCATGGCCCATTTAGTATTAAGGTAGCCAAGGGCCCCCTTTGATAGTCAGGGCCCCCCTGTAGGTAGTCAAAGGCGTCTTTTAGGTAGCCAGGGTCCCCATTGTATGTCAGGGCTCCCCTTTAGTAGCCAGGGGCACCGTTTGTAGTCAGGGCCCCCCTCTTGTAAGTCAGGGGCCCCCTTTAGGAAGCCGCATGGGCCCCCGTTTTAGTCAGGCCCCCGTTTGTAGCCAGGCCCCCCTTTAGTAGCCAGGGACCCTCTTGTAGTGTCAGAGTGTCCCCCTTTGTAACCAGGGCCCCCTTAGGTAGCCAGGGACCCCTTGTAGTGAGGGCCCCTTTAGAAGACAGGGCCCCCCAATGTAGCCATGGCCCCCCCTTTGTAGCCAGGTACCCCCTAGTATCAGGGACCCCCCTTGTAGCCCAGGACCCCCTTTATAGTCGGACCCCCCATGTAGCCAGGCCCCCCTTAGTATCAGGGCCCCCTTGTAGCCAGTGCCCCTCCTTTGTAGTCAGGGCCTCCCCTTGTAGTTCAGGCCCCCCTTGTATTCCAGGGGCCCCCTCCTGTAGCAGACCCCCTTGTAGCCAGGGACCCCCCTCTGCAGTCAGGGCCCCCTTGCAGCCAACGGACCCCCATTATAGCCAGGGACCGCCCCTTTTATAGGGCAGGGACCCCCCTTGTAGCCAGGGACCCCTCCTTTGTAGTCAGGGCCCCCGTTATAGCCAGGGACCCCCTTTATAGCCAGGGACCCCCCTTTTATCAGACCCCCCTTGTAGCCAGGGACCCCCTTTATTAGCCAAGACCCCCCTTGTATCAGGTCCCCCCTTACTAGCCATGACCCTTTGTAGCCAGTGCCCCTCTTGTGAGTCATCGGCCCCCCTTGTAAGTCAGGGACCCTCTTTATAGCCCAGGGCCCCCCTTTATAGCCAGGGCCCCCCTTTATTATGCCATGGACCCCCCTTTAGTCAGGTCCCCACCATGTAGCCAGGGACCCCCCCTTGTAGCCAGTGTACCCCCGTGTAGTCAGGTCCCCCCTGTAGCCAGGACCCCCCTTGTAGCCAGGACCCCCGCTTGTAGCCAAGGTCCACCCCTTGCAGTCAGGGACCCCCTTGTAGACAGGGGACCCCCTTTATAGCCTGGGACCCCTTTATATAGCCAAGGGACCGCCCTGTAGTCAGGGCCCCCCTTGTAGTCAGGGACCCCCTTTATACCAGGCCGCACCCCTTGGTAGTCAGGTCCCCCCTTGTATCCAGGGCCCCCCCTTGTAGTCAGGTCCCCCTTGTAGCCAGGGACCCCCCTTGCAGCAGGGCCCCCCCCTTGCAGCCAGGACCCCCTTGTAAGCCCAGGTACCCTTTTATAGCCAGGGCCCGCCCCTTTATAGCACAGGGCCCTCCCTTGTATCCAGGGACCCCCCTTTATAGCCAGGCCCTCTTTGTAGCCAGGGACCCCCATTTATATCCAGGCCCTCTTGTAGCCCAGGGACCACCCTATATAGCCAGGGCCCCCTTGTAGCCAGGTGACCCCCTTGTAGATAGTTAAAAAAAAAAAAAAAAACAACAAACAGGATGCCACTTACCTGCACGGGCTCCTGCTCCTCCGCTCTGTCTCCCGCCGGCACCTGCTGCACTGCATTAGGGCGGACGTGAAGTGACATCAACCGCGCCACCTGCGTCAGGAGTAGGGTGCCGGCGCACGGCCAGGGTGATCAGCGGAGCGCAGCGCTAAGGCTCTTTGCTCCGCTGACAACCCGCGCAGCCCCGGATTTGGGACATTAAGTCCCCAGCTACCGGCAGACTCTGGCGCTCGGACGCAGGTCCCGTGACCGTTCAGGACCAGATGCGGCGCACGGGCCCCGGGAGCGACGTCACCTAGCCTCCGGGGCCCCCCTCCGGCTCAGCGGGGTCCCACCAAGTTGATTCCCCAGACCCCCTGCGGCCCAGTCCGATCCTGCAGAAGTATCCTTCCCGCAGAGATGTAAACTACAAACCTGATGATGAATCTATTTGATATAATTGTTTTATTATTCTGTCATTTGTCAGGGATGCATATTTTTTAGCATGCTGCAGCCAACTAAGGCTATGTTTTACGACGGCATAATAATTCCAGGGTGCATTCGCCCTCTATTTGCACCTTTAATACATCTGTACGTGTGCCCCCCCCCCAATTATTGATATTCATATGTCTCATAGAGAGCTATGAAATTATTCCTGTCTCCCTGGCGTACAATACGGTCCTTATCGTATGCCAGGGGAGAGAAGATGACGGTCACATCATCGTGGCGCCTAAGCGCAGCTGAAATTGTAGTGAATGGGGCCAGCCCCCCCTGAACAGCTCCGACTTCCCAAAATGCACAGTGGTACACGAGACGTGTAGAGTACATACGGCAACAGCCATGTGAACATGTCCTAAGGGTAAGTTCACAACAGCGTGTAGTGCACGTACATGTCCACCACTATGCGTCCTGCTGTAGTGAAGTACGTTTTCCCACAGGTAATTTCAGCAGCGCCTTGCCACCTCCCATCCATTTCACTTTTCCCCTGGAAAGAAGTGGCATGTCATTTATTTTTTACGGGCGGGTTCTACGTGCCAGGGAAAACAACAGCTTATATTAGCCCTCACCACTATTCTTTTACTGTATTTGCGGGATGTACTTTGGTGGTTGCGATTCTTCACAGTATGCCCCACAAACACGCAGTTTATGTTCACACGACCATAATGTCGGTCCGAATTCGTGGTCGAGTAATTGCGCTTAATACACCTTACCGTACAGGTCCGAGCATTATGGGTAATTCAAAGGTCCACACTGAGAGTCATTTTTAAAAAAAAAAATGAAAAGAAAATTACCTTTTTTCTGGGGAGAATAAATATCATGAGAGCTTCAGAGAGACGCGCTGGCTACAGTTTTTTCTCTGTAGAAATCCAGCCACAGTGTTCACAAATAGGGCCATGAAAAAAGCTTGTTAATGCAGCCCTCCTGAGCAAAACTTAACACAGGGGGCCCGAGCCTTGGATGTTTTGGGACCCTAGCAATGCCCCTGGACCTATCCCTGGCAATGAACCTAGCACCAATCCCCACTGGTTTCACTGTCCCTGAAAGGTATTCCTAACAATGTGCCTTAACTACAACTTACCCTGATACGACAAGAGGATGCTAGTGTGATATCCCAGAGTAGGAGTAAGTCGTATGGGACAGAGTTAAAGTGTTATATCTGTGTATGGCTTACAGTGAAAACACTGTATACTTCACCAAATGTCCAATTTTGTTCTGTTCTGAGGAATCACTAAGAGTTAATGGTTTTGAAATCCTGTAGCAAGAACGGCAACCGTGGAAATAAAGGGGAGGAATAAAGTGTATAAAAATCCCTGTAACTAGTTTTCCAGTGTGTTCTCTCTCACTGGTGTTCTATAGGGGTGCAACCACATGAGTCTTACTGTGTTCTACCAAAGGCCCTCCAGTGCTCTGGAAGTGATCTCTCACTGTTGTAATGAAAGACATCCTGCCCTGGACCTTAGTCCAGTGAACAGAATTCTTTACTTCTTGCCCTAGTTTAGAGGAAAGACAGCACTGCATTTTTGAATAGAAGACCTGATAGCATAAGGAGTTGAATCCTCAACTATACAGAGAAAGTACATGAGGAGGTAGTAAGTCAAGTAACACTCTTCATAGTCTGTTGTAGTCAGTCTAGTAGTCAGTCTAGTATGCCTTTGGCCTAGCTCAATGCCACTAACAGTACAGAAGGTTCTGAATCACTTGAGGGGAACATGTAAGCTCTTGCGGAGTAGTTTGATACTTTATCTTGGTTCACTAATAACTTGACCTAACTTTGTTTGCAGGGCTGTAAAAGAAATTGGACTATGAATTTGTTTCTGGAGGCTACTTCAGGTTTAAGACCTTCAGGTTTTATTTTGAAAGTAACTTTTACTTCCTGCATGTTCTTTTGCTGCATTACATCATGGACACCTTCATACAACACCAACAGGCAGGGGAGGTTTTACCCCAAAAACTTAAGTACTGGACCTTGTGGAAGTAACCCCCTTTTTTAAAATATTCCTGCAGAACTTCCCCCAATTAACTGTTGTGCTGTTCCCAGAAGAGTGTGATGGGGAGAATGAAGGCCACTGTGACACAACTGCAATCCCCATCCTCTCATCTGCAACTCTGGGGCAGTACTTCACAAACTGGTGTCACAAACAGGATTAACTCAATGTGCCTGCTACAAAGACTCTTGCAAGTCCTGTTAATTGCCTTTATCTGTCATTTCAAGGGCTTTTTATTTGTATGGAGAATTCGTTTATTGACTTACTATTGGATGACAACTTTTTAAGCTCTTTTTTCCCCAAAAAATTTTTTAGTAAAATTTCAAAAAAATTTGTGAAACCCGGCATTTTGGGCTCTCTTTGTTTTTAAATCTTCCCCCCGGGAAAATCCCACCAGAAAAGTCGAAGTCTGCCAAACTAGAAGGGTGGTGTCGACAAAGAGAAGGAGGAATCACCCCTGCGGGTTTTCCCCGCCCCCCTCAAATGTGTTAAAAGCTCACTTGTGTCGAAACAGGTGAAGAAAAACAGTTTAAAGCTAAGCAAGGAATTTTTGGGGAAGAAAGCATAAATTAACTCCTGCCGGAATTGAGACCTTTTCCCGACCCTGAGCCAGACTGGACCTTCAGGGACGAGCCAGAGATCTTGGCCAACTTAACCTTGCACCTGGTGGCAATGGCGCAAGAACAAGAAGAAGCCCCATTATCTGACCCAGCTATCCGGTCAGACAAAACAGCCCGAACAATCTATTGAGTTGAAAACTACAGAAGCTAACCGGCATGTGAGTAGAGAAATACAGATGGAAAAAACCCAAAACCCAAAACCCCACAGAAAACACAGCTGGGGCTAAATGACCTATGTCAGGAAATAACAAGCCACCTGTAGTCCCACCAGCACGACAGTGACCCAATTTGACATCACGGCTGGGTTTGGGCTCATATTAGAAGATGGAACAGAACAAAAAGAAGGACGTATGAAAACTATTTAGGAGCAAGACTTTCTTTGTTGCCCATAGCAATCAATCAGAAATCCACTTTCATTTTGCAAAGCACTATATGAGGTTAAAGGAGCGCTCTGATTGGTTGCAACAACAAAGACAGCCTTAGCCCCGACAGTTTTTTATTCTAGGCCCAAAGAATTTTTTAAAAAGGGAAAACTCGAAAAACACTTCACCTGTCTTCCAATAGCATAACCTAATACCTGACGCCAGATGGTGCGATACCAAGTACATGAGTCCAAAAGAATATTGGGCTGCAGCCGTGGTCCAACTGAATATCCCCCCTTGTTCATTGGGGGAACTTTACCACACCACTCCGGAGTTGTTGGGGTCAAATTGGAGAAAGGGGGGATGAAAGTACACCAGCTTGGGACCAGCCGGGAAAAATCCCGGGACCCTAAGCTATCCAAAAAATGGAACACTGCAGAAAAAGTCAGAATTGTTCCATCAAGAGTGAAGTTCTGGAGCGGTCGGAACAGCACCACATCTACCACCACTCAAGCATGGAATCAAGTTGCCAGGAGGTCAGCGTTTATGCTCCTGTGAGTAATAACTTCCACCCTAGCGGAACCTCTACTGTGGTCATCCTACCCGAGCCCCATAGTCACTATCACCTGTGCTTCTTGATGGAACCAATTTCTCTCCATCACCATCTGCTTCTCCTGTTGTCCCTTCTGTCCTTTCTCCACCACCTGTAACAGCTCACCCACAGCCTTGTATCTCTGTTGAGCTGATCAAGTAACAGGCCAATGTCCAAGAATATGAGCGCCTTCCCCCTTCCCACTTTAAACATCCTCAAATTTCAACCCAGGTACCGAGAAAATATGTCCATGGGAGCCGCCCTCAGGTTGGGTCTATTCCCATTGCCACTGTGAAAAATTTTAAAGTTCCTGAGGGGGGAAAAAACCCAAAAAAAAAAACCCAAGATAAAAATTCCCTTTTTTCCCTTTCCCCTTTTTGTTTTCCCCTGTTGGACCTTTTGGATTGTGAGCCGTGATGTACTAAGACACCGAAGGGGGGGGGAACCAATTATGCCCTGTTTTATTTAACTTTCCCAGGCCCATGCTAATTTTCCCTTTTCAGTTTTAACCCCCTTTTTTTCTAATGCTTTATGGGACTCCCGCCCCCAACCAAGAGCTTTCCCGGATAAAGGTCCAAGTTTTACCCCTTTTCCCCAAAGTTCCTGACATGAACATTGCCCCATCCTTAAGTTTTCTCTATTTTACTCAAGAGAGACTTTTTGGGAAATTTACAAATGTTTTATAGTGATTTTTTTTCCTCTTTGCTCTATGGGCTATTTTAAGCCAACATGTTATTTAAAATGTTCTAGAGATGTTACTAAAGGTTTTATGACTACCGCTGTTAAATATAAATGTCATGATCAAACTATCACCTTATCATGTATGGTGTCATAATTTGTGTGCGTTAGAAAACGAATAATGCATTAAATAGTTATGTGCTTAGAATTCTTTGGTAATGTACTTTGTATTTAGCTGCCATATACAGTGAAGTAAATAATTATTTGATCCCTTGATGATTTTGTAAGTTTGCCCACTGACAAAGACATGAACAGTCTATAATTTTAAGGGTAAGTTAATTTCAACATTGAGAGATAGAATACCCAACATAGAATCCAGAAAATCACATTGTATATATTATATAAATGTATTTGCATTTTGCTGAGAGAAATAAGTATTTGATCCCCCTACCAACCATTAAGAGTTCTGGCTCCTACAGACCAGTTAGACACTCCTAATCAACTTGCATTAAAGACAGCTGTCTTAAATAGTCACTTTTTTAAAAGACCCCTGTCAGACTCTTACCTCTACAACAAGGGCAAGATAAAGAGAATTCTAACGATGTCAGGGACAAGATCAAAAAGCTGGACAAAGCTTCACAAAGCTGGAATGGCCTACAAAGCCATAAGTAAGACGCTGAGTGAGAAGAAGACAACTGCAATAGTAAGAAAATAGAAGAAATACAAAATGACTGTCAATTGACATCGATCTGGGGCACCATGCAAAATCTCACCTCAAAATGGGTCATGTCTGGGTCTTCCAGCAAGACAATGACCCAAACATATAGCCACGGCAACAAAGGAGTGGCTCAAAAGAAGCACATTAAGGTCATGGAGTGGTCAAGTCAGTCTCCAGACCTTAATCCAGTAGAAAACTTATGGAGGGATTTGAAACTCCGAGTTGCCAAGCAACAGTCTCAAAATCTTAATGATTTAGAGATGATCTGCAAAGAAGAGTGGACCAAACTTCAGCCTAACATGTGTGCAAGCCTCACTATCAACTACAAAAAACGTCTGACTGCTGTGCTTGCCAACAAGGGTTTTGTCACCAAGTGTTAAGTCTTGTTTGAAAAAGGATCAATACTTATTTTTACTGAAAAATGCAAATTTTAATTTATAAAATTTATACAATGGATTTCTGGATTTTTTTTAAAAACATTCTATCTCTCAATGTTAAATTAACTCCCCTTAAAATTTAGACTTTTTATGCTTTGTATGGGAAACTTCCCTATTGAAAAGTGATAAAATAATTTAAATTTTTTTCACTGTACTGACTTTCTTGGTTTGTATATGAGAGTTTGGTATCCCCTCTCCCCCTTGCTATTATTTGCTATTAGAAATTTCCAGAATTCATCCTCCCATGAGGGGACTCTATTTTTTTTGCTTCTAGAAGAAGGAATATTTTTTTATAGAAAGGAGTGTTTCAAGGACTCTCTTGCTTTTTTTGCTCTTCAACTCCCCTTGGGGGGACCGGGGTGCAGGGTTTATGTCACTAATTTTTTCGGCCCACCCCTGTAAAGGGTAAGGGAGCGCAAATTTTAATGTGGAAAAAATTTGAAAATTTTTAATTTCCCCCCTGGGAGCCAAACTTGAAAAGGGCCTCTTTCTGTGAAGCATTGTTTGGACTGTGTTTTCCCACATATATTTTATATACAGTGTGAGGAGTTATCTGTATACTAACGCCTTATGATGTAAACCTACTTAAAATTATACAAATGATATTCCCCCTCATGCTTAAACTACATAAACAACATCTGGCTCTTTTCCTGTGATATCACAACAATTTAATGTATTTATGTTATTTATGCTGTTAATATTTTTAGAAATATTTTACATATAAGTGTGGTTTTTTACATGCCATATTTCCCCCTTTGGACCATACATTTTCTCAGGAGAGACCTTTCTTGATGTATAAATTATGGACCTTTCCTCAACACACCTCTAAGGGTGCGTTCACATGGCAAAGACAAAATACCAGTTGGATTTTTTGCACGGAAAGGGGGATGACTTTTGTCCGCGGTTTGCAGATTTAGCCGTCCCCCATCACATAGAACTGTTCATGTTCCGCCCAAAAACCAGGCGGAAGAATGAACATGTTCCAAGTTTTTCGTTATGCCAGTGGTGTAAAAAGTCCAGAAAGTGTGAATTACAGCACAGATTTTCTATTTAATTCTATGTAAAAGGTTGACAGTCGGTTTACATACGATTTGCAATTCAGAAAAACGTCTGTAAATCTAAATGAAAACCCATGTCATGGGGACGGGGCCCAAAGAGTATTTTATTCGTGTAGCCTGATTTGGTTCTACCAGCTATTAATCTGTTAGTGTAAAATTTCCCTTGCACTTATGTATTGCACTATTTTGCTGCATAATTGCATTTTGTGCCTTGCATTTTTACTTTTACCTTAGGAGATTGCTGCTTGCACAGAAATATTATGCTCATACAACATTATTCTAACCCTATTTTGTTTCAGGTACCATTCTCCAAACTAAACACCAAGGAGAATTTTTGGTATCCCAGAGTAGGTGTATGTCAGATGGGACAGGGTTAAAGTGTTAAATTTGTGTATGGTTTATAGATGTGAAAACACTGTATACTTTATCAAATGTGCAATGTCATTCTGTTCTGAGGAATAACGAAGGCTTAATGGTTTTGCATAGCCTGTAGCAAGAATGGTAACCTTGGAAGTAAAGAGGAGGGGTAACGTTTAACAAAAGCCCTGTAACTTGTTTTTCAGTTCTCTCTCACTGGTGTTCTACAGGATTTCAAAATATATGATTCCATCCGTGTTTTTCCAGAAGTCCTCCAGGGCTCTTATAGTGATCTCTCACTGGTACAACAAAATACCTCCTGCCGGGGACCTTAGTCCAGTGAACAGAATTCTGTACTTTTTGCCTTGGTTTAGGCAATTTTTGAATAGAATACCTAACAGCATAAGGAGTGGAGTCCTCGACTATACAGTGGAAGTACATGAGGAGGAAGTAAGTCCAGTGGCCCTCTTTATATTCAGTTGATATCTAGTGGACATTTGGCCTAGCTCAATGCCACTTACTGTACAGAAGGTTCCAGATTACTTGGGGTGAGCAAGTAAGCTCCTTGGAGTAATCATGCTTATCTGGATACCTTAAATGTGGGCCCATACTTGCTACAGAATCTTAAAAGTAAGTAGGATTTTGAATTTCTATCTGGAAGGCTACTCCAGGTTCAAGACCTAGCTTGAAGTAAATGGAAACTGTTTTATTTTGAAGACCACTATTGCCTCCTGCGTGTTCTTTTGCTGCATTACATTAGACACTTCCATACAACGCCAACAGGCAGTGAGGCTTACACCAACATCTTCAGGGGTCCTGTTGAAGATAAAATCATTTTCATATACCTGCAGAACCCCAATTTACTGTTGTGCTGTTCCCAGAGGAGAATGAAGACCTCTGTGACACAGCTACAATCCCCATTATCTCATCTGGGACTCTGGGGCAGCGATTCCCACTAAGAATAGTACACTATATCCAGATACAGAATGCTAGCAGTTTACTTGACACCATAGGGCACATTTACTATGGCAATTGCACCAGAATTTAAATGTGCAACCCTGTATGGCAAAAAAAACTCCAAAATTTAGATGCAATTTTTGGCACAAAACTAACTAAAAAAAAACTAAGTTAGGAAAGGTGCCAAACTATGCTGATTTTTTTGCATGAAAAATTGGACATGGCTTTGGGGGAAAGGGACTTTTTTTGCATAGGCAGTTAGTGGCATAAGAAAACCCAATTAAAAAGAGAAAGCTTAGATGACAGTTCAACCTGCGCCAGATTTATAAAACACTATGGTAAATTCATATATTGTAAGGACTGTCTTTTAAACTTAAACCTGTTATAGAGTTTGCCTTTTTATAAATCGCCCCACTCTGTTTTCTTTTTCTGATCAAAAAAACGTCTGAAGGCCCTGTCCGTTTTTAAATGGCTTCCGGGATTAAATGGCATTGTCATTGGCACACACACCTAGTAGATGCAGAAGGATGTTGCTTGGAGAGGTGAGCATAGCTGACCCTAAAGTCCCCCTTTTTTCTCTTGGACCCCCCGATCCCGTTTTTTGGAATTATTTTCTTCTTTGGGAAAAAAGGAAGTTTTATTTCTTTGTTTATCCTGGAAACCCAAAATGGACTTTTTTTTAGTGTATGGTTGGGGCCCATACAACCCTCGGGAAGAAGGTGTAGATAACCAGATGAAAGTTGACATAAAGATTCAAAGGCAACAGGATTCTCCAGACAGTAGTCTGGAACTGAAGGTCATAGCAAGCACCCCTGAATAAGCACATCTAGAACACTTTCCACCATGGAACCAGAATGGCAGAAAATAGTTACTGTGAAATGAAAAAGTCTTCAAATGGAGAGTCTACACTGATGAGGTTTTCTAGGCAGGAACTAGAAGCATTGGAGGAGCAGACAAGACTTTATTTTAAGGAATTTTGTAGACTCAGGTACTATGTCACAAGAGAGGCTAAAACTTACAGTCATGTTTCAGAGCAGGAGGATCCACAATGAACAAATCAATCAACAGACTGTTCAATTTAACAACTGGTCATACTCAACAGAAGGGATCCGAGGTTTTTCCAAAAAGGAGATTTTTTTATAATGGATGTTTTTAATGTTTAGTTATGTTCGGAACAGGTGGTGCAGAGTGACTTACATCATGTCTTAGCAGCAATGTTAAAATGCCATCCAAAATCCGACGGCATTTTAACATCGCTCTACCACGCTGCACCACTGTTTTTTTTTTTATAGTTTTTGGCGCAAAAATCACGGCTGTTTTTCGGATTCCTCACATCACCAGTACGTTGTGGCTATGGGAATCCGACGGGAGTCCTGCAGAATACAGAACACATATTGCCGGCAGGCGCCTTATGAAAACCATCAGTATAAAATCCGAGCTGTGTAGACATAGCCTACGTATCATAGACGGGTACTGTGCTGTTTTATAGTGTATTCAGGCAGCAGTGTGGAGGTCCTTGTCCTTAAAATAGACCACTAGTGTAATGGGGGCTGGCGCGGGTGCCGCGGCTGCCCGCGACCATCCCCCTGCTGCCCGGGTCCCGGCGCCGGCTGCTTCACTTACCCGTCCGTGCTCCGGTGCACGCTGATTCTGTCTGTCCCTGCCGCCGCGCGTACCCACTGCCTAGGGCGCGCGCGCGACGGCTGGTCTGGATTTAAAGGGCCAGCGTCTCCATACTTGGTATATTGCCGGGCGCTGGTCCTATTTAAGGGATACTCCCCCAGCACTCTCTGCCAGTTCGTTGGTGTGCGTTACCTAGTCTAGAGGGTGTTGGAAGTCCTGCCTGATTACCCGTGTACCAGTCCGTCCGCTACGTTCCCTGACCTTGCCAGTTTGTCGCCTGCCCTGACCTTCTGCCCGTCTCTGAACACGAACCTCTGCCGCCCGTCCTGACCTTCTGCCTGTCCCCGACTACGCCTCTGGATTACGATTCCGTACCACGCAATACCCCGGCCGCCACCGCAAGCAAGTCACGTCAGGGGTAGCGGCGTGCCTCGACAAGCCAGGTGGTCCCTCTTCTTCGCCCGCTTTGACTTTTTCCTTCACTTTCGGCCTGCTTAGAAGAACGTCAGGGCGGACGCCCTTTCTAGAGCCTCGGACACTGTGGGCTCAGAGCCGCCTTTGCAGCACATAATTCCTCCAGAACGTCTCCTCACGGCGGCCCCCGTGGATCTTAAATATCTACCTCCGGGGAAGACCTACGTCCGCCCTGCCATGCGGCCTCGTATTCTGAAGTGGGGACACTCTTCCCGAACAGCTGGCCATCCTGGAGTACATAAGTCTCTTCAATTAATCTCTCGCTATTATTGGTGGCCCAATCTCGCTCAAGATGTTAGAGACTTCGTCCTGGCCTGCACCTCCTGTGCCCATAACAAAGTCCCTCGCCTCAGACCCTCGGGTCTGCTGCTGCCTCTTCCGGTGCCAGAAAAACCGTGGTCCCGTATAGCCATGGACTTACCGACCTCCCGGCCTCCTCGGGTAACACGGTCATTTGGGTGGTGACCGATAGGTTCTGGAAGATGGCTCATTTTGTTCCTCTGCCCAGGTTACCCTCCGCTCATCAGTTGGCCCAACACTTTTTCCAGCACGTGTTTCGGCTACATGGGCTTCCGTTGCATATCGTCTCTGATAGGGGGGTCCAGTTTGTGTCAAAATTCTGGTGGGCTCTGTGTGCTCAGTTGCAGGTTCAGCTGGACTTCTCGTCGACATACCACCCTCAAACCAATGGGCAGGTAGAGAGGGTTAACCAAGTTTTGGGACCTACCTGCGACATTTTATATCCGCCCGTCAGGATAACTGGTCTGACCTCCTCTCCATGGCTCGCTGGAGCCTCTCCATTTTTTATTGTGTTTGGGCTACATCCCCGCCCACCTCTCCCTCTGCCTACCACGTGTTACGTTCCAGCCATGGATGCCCAAGTACGGGACATCAAGACACTCTGGCAAGTCACACGACAGGCCCTTCTACGGGCCTCCACTCGCACCAAAGTCCAGGCCGACAGGAACCGTAGACCTCCGCCTCTATTCAAGCCGGGTGATAGAGTTTGGTTATCTGCCAAGTACATCCGCTTCAAGGTGCCCAGTTACAAGTTGGGCCCTAAGTATTTGGGCCCTTTTGTGGTACTTCGGCAACTAAACCCGGTCTCCTACAAGCTCCGCTTGCCTCCTACTCTCCGTGTCCCGAACGCCTTCCATGTCTCTGTTCTCAAGCCTGTGGTGCTGAATCGCTTCTCCCGTGGATCTGTCTCGCCTTCTCCCGTGGCCCTTATAACATCTTTGAGGTCAAGGATGTGCTGGCAGTGAAGACAGTGAGGGGGAAGCGGTTCTTTCTTATTGACTGGAAGGGGTTCGGGCCAGAGGAGCGTTCGTGGGAACCTGAGGCCAACCTGTCACCTGACCTCCTCTCTAGGTTCCAAAAAAAGAGGGGGAGACCTAAGGGGAGGGGGGGGGGACTGTAATGGGGGCTGGCGTGGGTGCCGCTGCCCCACTTACCCGTCCGCGCTCCGGTGCATGCTGATCCTGTCTGTCCCAGCCACTGAGCACGTACCCACTGCCTAGCGCGCGCGCGCGCGACGGCTGGTCTGGATTAAAGGGCCAGCTTCCCCGTAATTGGTCTATTGCCGGGCGCTGGTCCTATTTAAGGGATACGCCCCCAGCACTCTCTGCCAGTTCATTGGTGTGCGTTACCTAATCTAGAGAGTGTTGGAAGTCCTGCATGATTACCCGTGTACCAGTCCGTCCGCTACGTTCCCTGACCTTGCCAGTTTGCCGCCTGCCCTGACCTTCTGCCTGTCTCTGACCACGAACCTCTGCCACCCATCCTGACCTTCTGCCTGTCCCTGACTACGCCTCTGGATTACGATTCTGTACCATGCAATACCCCGGCCGCCACCGCAAGCAAGTCACGTCAGGGGTAGCGACCTAGTAGCCTCACGCCGCAGCAAGTCCATCACGCTTTGCGGCGGGCTCTGGTGAATACCGGGGGCTTCTTAGACTCCGCTCCCTGGTGTGGCTTACGTTATCATCGCTTGCGGTGGTCCAGCGAATCCACCATACCTGTGACAACTAGTATCAAATGGCTTTGCCATCAGTGTACACCTGAACACAGGAGGACAAAACTGGAACAAGAAGCAGTGACTACAGTGCTGACAGTATCATTTATGTCCTATAATACTCCATACATAATAGTGACATAACTGTAGTCATCACAGAAATAACAGTATTACTGCATTATTAGGGGCACAGACAGGGCAATCTGCCACAAAGACCAGGATCATCAAGCAGTATGTTGTTTACCTGGGGCCCGAGTTCGACAGATTGCTGGGTGGGGCTGGTGAGAATCCAGCTGTCATGGTGCACATTGGCACCAATGACAAAGTTAAAGGTAGGTGGAGTGTGAACTTAGGCCAAAAGCTAAAGGCAAGGACCTCCAAGGTAATATTTTCAGAAATATTACCTGTTCCACGGGCCATACCAGAGAGGCAGCGGGAGATTAGAGAGGTGAATAAGTGGCTCAAAAATTGGTGTAGGAAAGAGGGATTTAGGTTTTTGGAGAACTGGGCTGACTTCTCTCTTGGCTACAGACTCTATGCTAGGGATGGGCTGCACTTAAATGGGGAGAGTGCAGCTGTACTGGGGGAGAAACTGGCCAGGAAGTTGAAGGAATATTTAAACTAGGGACTGGGGGGGGGGGGGAGGGTAACTACAAAGATAGCATGCAAGATAATGAAGATAGAGAGCTGGGAATTAGGAATAAAACAGGAGGTCGAGTGGAGGGAAGGGGTGTACCAATAGTTAAAAAGGTTCTTATGGTAATAAAATAATTAGAAATAGGAAAAACCCAATTTGGATCAACAGGGATATAAAAGAGGCAATAAATAACAAAAAGAAAGTGTTTCATCTACTAAAACAGGAGGGTAGTGAAGAGGCGCAGGGCAAACAAGCAGTGGCAATCTCTCGTGTGAACGTCGCTGCGTGTTCCTCGTTGCCGGCAGTGTAAAACACACTGCTAATTGTTAGATGTGTCTCTGGATCCGTATTGTTGGTCCCCGAGACGCATATACAAAGCGGATGTTAATACGGAGTCAAAACTCCGTGTGAACAAGCCCAAAGTCTTACCACTGTGTACCAAAAAAATAAGTAAATAAAAATTAAAACCAATATTTTCCTAACCCCTTTCCCACGTAGCACACACTGGTGTAGACTACATTTCTTTTGGCCCTTAGTGCAAGCAGTCTGAGGACATATAAAGCAGTTGCATTGCCTAGGCTGGGTACCTGCCCTCTCTATGAGGTTGAATGGCGAGACACTTAGCTAATGTCTTCCAAGCTCCACCTCCAGTTCTTAATACAGGACATGGATAAAGAAAGAAGAGGTTCTTCTTATCACTGATACACAACCTGATGATAATGATTGATAGATTGCACTCAGTCTTTACTCACTAATTTTGTACAGATTTTAAGTTTCATAATATCTTCTATAGAAGAAACAAAAGATGTCAGCCAGCTCACCATCCAATGTAGACGGCATCCGCACATGTCCCGTCCAGAGTAAGACGTTTGGCAGTCCAACAATTGTAGAAGGATGACACAGCGGTTCCGGATTATGCAGGTAAAATGTTCAAACGTTTATTTCCACAGCAGTAAAAACAATGAGAAGTACCCTCCACGGCATAGCAACAAAGTTATCCCGAATTAGTGCCGACGCGTTTGGGTGGCAATTCACCTTAATCATGGCATACAAAGGTGTTGAAAAGGCGCCTATATATACTAATAGTAAGAACCAAATCAATGAACTCACCTGTCACGATCTGTCGCCTCCGTTCCTGCTTGGCACACCGGACTTCCGGGACGCCAGAGGCAGCGCGGGTGCGCACATCCGCCGGCGCCTCGAACTTCCGGGACGCCGCGGGTATCCAAGACAGCAAAGTCTGGGCATGCGCGATGCGGTCTAACGGCGGAAGGTCAACCACCGTGAACAGGTAACAAAATTACCATAACAAATATAGCCACATCACGCCGCACTATGGTGAACTAAGATAGCCACCAAAAGGGATAACACGGGGCAATGTGACAGCGGACAGGGGAGACATGGAATAAGAGGCAACCTAATACTTGACACAACACCATAAAAATGTGCAATAAAATCAATAAATAAAAAAGAAGAAGAGGGAAAAAGAGAATATAGAAAACCAAATAATTAGAAGTATATATTATAAATACTCAATCTACACAATATATGAAGAAAACACAAGAGGAACAACAAGAAAAAAACAACAAACAAACAAACCCCACCACTGCTGCTAACAAGGCCAAATCACTAATAATGGAACATCCATTCTCTTTTCAGATTCAAACCAGTAGGTGCTGCAGTTTCTAGCACAAAAATCCAAAACGCCTCTCGATCGTGTAAGATACGATTTAGATTGCCACCTCGAGGTGGCTTAGTTACTCTTTCAATGCCCATACCTTTAAGTCATTACAGTTGCCATTATGCACATACCTGAAGTGATAAGACAATTGGGATCTGTTCCGCATAGAAAGACTTTGAACATCATTAAGATGTTCAAGAATACGAGTTTTAAATTTTCTTGTAGTGCTACCTACTTAAGAAAGATTGCATGCTAGACATGTGGCTAGATATACCACATGGTGAGAGTTACAGTTTATGTATTCTTTAATATAAAACTGTTTAGTCTGTTGGCTATTATGGAAAAACTTTCCTGTATGTACAAAATTGCAAACACGACATGGATGAGATCCACAGCGGTAAAAACCCTTCTGACTTAGCCAGTTCTGTTTGGGACTTTTTGACATCACTAGATTGGGAGATAATATATTTCCTAGGGTACGTGATTTACGTGCCACTACTTGAACCCCTTTTGAGAGCACCTCTTCAAGAATGGGATCCTCTGTTAGAATTGGTAAATGTTTGTTGACAATATTTCTGATTTTATAATACTGTGCAATGTAATCTAGTACTAGGATATTTTTTCTATCTTTAGATCTCTGTCGTTTTGTATCTATCTCCTAGAGATATTTGAGCATTCCATCTCAAAGTCCCGAGTATGACTGCAATTTCTTTTCGCACGAGTCATTTCACCCACAGGAATTGACCTGTGGGTGTGTTTGGGATGGTGACTGCGATAGTGGAGGATGGTATTACCTGCCGTCTCTTTGCGGTAAGTTTTAGTAATAATTTTTTGGCCCGGTTCCCCAGCCAACTCAAGATCCAAAAACTCAATGACGTCCTGGCCAATACGTGCACAAAACTTAAGTTACAAAAAAATTATTATTTAAATAAAATATGAATAAAGGTAATATCTTCTCCATTCACATTCAGGGCAGCTCTCGAGATTCTCCTGTGCCCTTTGAAACATATTTCTTTGCAGAACGTGATTAAAAATGTAGGTTCTCTTTAAGTGCTTGTAAAATGGGATTGCAGTAGACTCACCCGAGACTGCTCTGTCATTTGATTGCCCTCTAAAAATACATCCCTACCATATATAAGAGGCAGATAGCATCCACTATTTTTAATACTTTTCTAATCTAAAGCACTTTATCGCACAGAGAGATGCAGAATTACTGCTGTTTGGGAAACGGTTTTGGAATTGGTAAGCAGTTTGTGTAATATCTTAATCCAATTAATTACACTTTTACCCCCTCTCCTCCTCACACCACCACCTTTGCCTTAGCATGCTTGCCTTTAATAGAATATATCATGCATATTCAAAGATTGTATTAAAAGTGGCTAAACTGCAGCTATTATCTCTCTGTAATAGATCAAGTCCCCACTACGATTGCCGCACAAAGAGTTGCTGAAAGGATGTCTAGGAAGGTCCTTCAAGGCATAACATGAAAAAACAAAAGCAAAAAACAACCACTACTAAATTAAATATCTGAATAAAGCTATGTTCACACGGCTTAAAGTGGGACATATCTCGCCCTGTATTTCGCGCCGTACTGCGGATTACGTCTCCAGTGACATGTCAAATATTCATGGCGTATATGCGCCGATAATAATGAATGTCTATGGGGCCGGCAGGCTGCCGGTCCCCCCGCCCCGCCCCTGCTCCCAAGCACACGGCATAGATGCGGGCAAAATACGTCCCCGCAATTACACCGTGTGAACATAGCCTAAAGATTAACCCAAGTTTCAGATTTAGAGACAAAACCCCATTTTTCAGATCTTACATAAGTAACTTTATGTGGTAACTTTAGAATGCTTTTACTTATCCAAGTAAATTTTAAGGACACATCAGATTTTTATGATAGGGGCAAATTTTGGTTGATAGCAGGCCCGGACTGCTCACAGGGCAAACCGGGCATTTGCCCGGCGGGCCGCTGGAGTCCGGGCCGCAGGGCCAGCTCTGATCGCCCGCCGAGGGGACCAGTGTTTCCCCCCGGCGGGCTTCGAGTCCCACCGCCGGTCTGTGGCGCGCTACAGGGGCCGCAATGGTCGCATCATCGACCGGATCCCTGTGCCAGGGGACCGACAGGCCCCCCTCGCCACACGGCTTCATGACCGGGTCACCGGCCCAGCCATGCAGCCATCACGGCCGCCGCATGCACACCGCGGTGCAAGCAGCGGCCGAGGCTGAACAGCTGGGATCTTCTGATTACGTCTGTTCAGCTCCCAGGAGGCCGCGGGGCAGGTGGGTGATGTGATGACGTCACTGTGCGCCTGCTCCGCGTCCCGCACACTGCTGCCGGCGGCGCTCCGGGGAAGAGGATAGAAGAGGAAGCAGAGACATCAGGTATTATTTTTATTCTTTTTTTTAAAACTACCAGCCCTGTCTAGCTATATACCAGCCCTGTCTAGCTATATACCAGCCCTGTCTAGCTATATACCAGCCCTGTCTGCCTATTATACCGCCCTGTCTACCTATATACGCCCTGTTGCTATATACCAGCCCTGTCTACCTATATACCTGCCTGTCTCTATATACCTGCCTGTCTGCCTATATACTGCCCCTCTCTACCTATAAGTGGCCCTGTCTATATACTAGCCCTGCCTGCCTATATACTGGCCCTGCCTGCCTACATACTGGCTTTGCCTGCCTATATACTGGCCCTGCCTACCTACATACTGGCCCTGCCTGCCTACATACTGGCCCTGCCTGCCTACATACTGGTCCTGACCTTACCTGGCTAGCTACTGGGGGCAGCCCCAGCTACCTGGCAAGTTAATGGGGGGCAGTCCCAGCTACCTGGCAAGTTACTGGGGGCAGCCCCAGCTACCTGGCTATTTACTGGGGGCAGCCCCAGCTACCTGGCTAGTTACTGGGGGCAGCCCCAGCTACCTGGCTAGTTACTGGGGGCAGCCCCAGCTACCTGGCTAGTTACTGGGGGCAGCCCCAGCTACCTGGCTAGTTACAGGGCCCTGTCTACCTACCAAATTAACGGAGGAAGGCCCTGTTTACCTACCTAATGGGGGTCTACCTATTTACCTGCCAGTTATCTGACCTTTTATACTTTCTAACTTTTCGGGTCTAACATACCCTGTTCGGAGAATTGATAGGAAAGTGCTGGAAGAGAGAGGAGTCTAAGATGTATTTGTGGTAAAGTCTACAGGGACGAGTAGTGACCACTAGAAGAAGAAACTGCATGCTGTACTGGACGGAGAAAAAAAGGGAAGGGAACGACTCATCAGGGAAGACATCATGGAGGTTTGGGCCAGATTGAGAAGAAAAGGAGAAGAAGACAACTCCCATCAGAGATGACGTCTCCTGTGAGTCCCTGCTGTCAGGGGTCATTTTACTTCTGTGTTGAATCAGTGCTGTATTCATGTGATGGTGACCTAACTACTGGTGATGTGATTGGTGGGATTGTAGGTTATGTTAGTGCTTATGTAGTGTCAGTGTGGGCTTGTCCCTGATTGTAAAGCAATTGCACACCTGACTCTGTGATGAGGGGTTTCTCTCTGCACCCCTGTTTCTTTCTTGCTTGTGTTTAGGGGGTTGTCACCCGGGGGGGTTTTGGTGCATTTTTTGATGCGTTTTTTGTGCAGAAATGTACAGCATTAACTGCTCTGCCTTTCTGCACAAAAATGCACCAAAAATGCTCCGTGTGAAAGCACCTGTACAGTGTAGTTTATTTTAGAAAGTGGCGAGGTGCGAGAACAAGGGACATTTTGTAAGCAGATATTGTATGTGGGCTTCTGGGGGCTGATTTTTATTCCCAGTCCGGCCCTGGTTGATAGCTTTTGTATTTACTGATTAAAAAACTATAATTAAAAAAAAAAAAGGAACAGTAACTATTTTGAATAATAAATTGAAAGGGATTTGTCCAACTGAATTATATTTTTCTAATGATACAATAATATTAGCAGTAGCAATGATATTAGTAGTTTAAGCTCAACATTTTTCATTTCAAGAAATACTGGAATGAAAGCACTCAACTAACTTTTACACAATTCCTCCCAAGTGTACTAGTACCCAATATGTGGTTGTATATATTTGGGGCGACATGTAAGAACTTGGCGCCAACTCGCCAGTACTACATCACTATAGAACAGTGTAGAATGCTACATTATGTGTGAACCTGTCTTACTGAGGTTTCTAAATGTGGGTCATTGTAATTGTTGTGCAGCATAACTTCGACCCAAAGTTATTTATTAACATAATTGATGTTTCATTAGAAAATCAACTCAATGAATTTCTCTAGTCTCTATAGAGAAGAGAAGTAACAGTTAGAATACAAATGTTACACCCTTTAAAGGGTTTTTATCAAAAGGTTCCAGTTGATTTGTTTTCTTCCTTTTTCAAATTAGGGCGTGTCTCCCTCCTAGTGGTTTTCTCCCCCCAGTGGGGTTGTCCTCCATCACTGAAGAGGGTGACATCTCATTCTGTGTAACAGGGGAAGGGAGGGATTCACGCTCTGCAGACCCCCCTGCAATGGTCAGTTCTCATGTGAGAGCTCCCCCTCCCCCACAAGCCCCTTGTAACCAAAGACTAAATGGTGTAACAGTCATACATACACCCTAAGGATGAAAAAAATGTGGAAATTTACTGTGTGACCATCTGTTATCAGGAGGAGGTGGGGGAGGACAGATTTTAAAAAGGTTTTGTTTTTGGGGGAAAGATGAATGTAGCGCTAGGAATCATAATTCCCCCTTCCTTAGTAAGCCACACTGGGAGATGAACAAGAGGGAGCTCGACGTCTTTTTATACAGACCGAAGAAAAAAAGAAGATGCAGCTAGTTTCACTTCATTTTTTCACGCTCAAGGGGGTAAGGTGAGGCGCCAATCACTGCGGGGCTGTCCCGTCCCGGGGGCATGTCAACAGGCTGAAAAATAATATCATCAGCCAATCACAGCAAAGGGGCATGGCCCAAACCAAGGCTCTGTTTTAGCTCTGAAACCCCAAGTGCTCTACCTGCATATTTAAAAGACTTAATAAAAACAATCCTTGCAAAGTGCTTTTTTTTACTGTCCCCTCATTTTCAATATGATCTTTGTAGCGAGAAAACCCCTTTAAGTATGATTGACAGTAATATGTGAGCATTGTGACATAGTAGAAAGAGAAACATTTAAAAGTATGATTGATGTTTATGAGTTCTCCATAGAGATTAAAGCAGTTCATTGAGTTGATTTTCTAATGAAAAAAATTTGTTTTAATAAAAAATTTTTTCTAAATTTTTAAATTTTTTTGTTTTTTCTAATTAAAATCTTACAAAATACTTTTTTTTAATATTTTTATTTTGTATGTTGAATTTCATTCATCAAAATTTAGGCCCGTGGGTCAGTAGATCAGGATTTTGCATGTTGTATAAACTTTTTAGGAACTTTTTGTTAACATTTTGTAAAGTTTGATAATTTATTACTTTAAAGGGGTTTTATCGTACAAAGTCATGTTTCCCAAATTTTGGGGAAGTAAAAATGAGCACTTTGTAATTGGGTTTTCATTACCCTGTCACTTGGTTTTGCAGACATGGTTTTCTGTAAATCTGTTTCTGTTTCTGTGCGATGTTGGGGAACGCCCCCTGGCCCGGTCCTCCCCTAGACAGCCCCCTTCACTGTGATTGGCTGCCGCCAAAATTTTGTTTTTCCCCCCTGAGCTGTTAAAAAACAATAGTGAAACCCGGTCTGCTGGCTTATACACATTCCCGTTGGGGGCACGATCCCCTCATATAACACAGTTTATAGATTTCCTCCTTTAAAGGGGGGGAGGAGGGGGGGGTGGGGCAGTGTGCATTTCTCCAAAATTTCCCTGTGCTCCTGGTAACAGAAGGGGAAAGGGGGGGGGGGGGGTGTACATCCTCACATGCCCATCAGTTCATGGGTGCTTGGGGGGGCAGGGGAACAACGCTATAAATTGCTGGATTCTTTTCTGGTGAAAACGCAAATTTGAAATTAAGTATTGTCACTACTTTGTGCTGTCCTCACAAGGGTGAAAAAATTTGGGAAAGGGTTTCCCTTTTATTTAATTTACTTTTTTTCCCATTGGAAAACTTAAACTTACAGTTTTATCTATTAACACAAAAACGTAACTTTTTTTATTTTAAATTTTAAACCCTTATACACACTTTTTAAAAAAACCTGATCTTTCCTCATCTTTTAACCCTTTTTGCTTTGAAAGAGGGAATAATTCCTTTTTATCATCAAGTTTGGGGGGAACCCCACCCATTAACAGGGAGCCTTATATCTATGCAAATACTAGTTCGTAAGGGGTCCCCAAACCAATATTGGGCAGTGCCTAATCTATGAACAGAACAAAAAAGGCCCCCTTGTGACACTGTCTGCACAGGTGACACTTGTAGACAAGGTGGGGGATCACAATTTAAAAAGTCATGCCCGACCCCGCCCACAGGGTTTTGCCAGCTAACCCGGTTTATCAGGCTTGAGGTCCGATACATGTGGGCTGAGCTCACCCTTTTAAATCATGTTAGGTAAACACCCATACAGGGCTCCCCCTTAGCTTCGAGAATCCACAAAAAACCCTCCCCTCCGCCGAGGGAAAAGATAGGTTTTTAAATAGGTGTATAGAGGGTTTAAAATTTTGATTAAAAAAATTCGTTTTTGGTTTAATGATAGAGAAATGATAGAGTTTAAGTTGCCTATGGGAAATGTAAAAAAGTGATCAAAAGTCACTTTAGTTCTCTTGCGGTTCCAAAATTTTTTGGGGATTTTTGACAAGGTTCCCTTTTTGCCCCAGACCACATGACAGCTTATTTTAAAAACTATGTGGACTTGTGAGGTAAAGATTGGTGATCAAGACAAATTCTGGGATCCTCATATCTGTTGTGCAAGATGTGTTGTTGATCCTAGAGGTTGGCTGAGAGGTTCTCGCAAGACAATGTTGTTTGCTTTTGTCCCAATTATATTGTAGGAACAGAAGCATCATGTCACTGACTGTTAATTCCATCTAACCAATGTTTCTGATTTCTCTGCTAAGAATAAAAAATCCATTGATTATCCAAATTTACAGTGCAAAGCCACAGAGACATGGATCCTAGAGAAGGAGTCAATGAAGATGTTGCAGTTCATGGGTCAGAGATGGGGAAAAACAGTGATTCAGATTTTAAGCCATATATGCCTGGTTAGCCTTATGTTATAATACAGCCAGAACTAAGGGTGGCATGTATGAAATTTGGCGCTTAAAATGGCAAATTTAATGCGCATAATAATTGCCTAGAAAGTGCCTGATGTTATGAACCTGCTGTACGCGGGTCATAAAATCAGGACGAATTCTAACGCCAAGATGACATTTCTGGCTCAGGTAAACCATTTTGAAAGCAGTAATGCACCTAGAGAAGCTATAAATATGTAGCTTCGTACGGTTCTAGAGCACCCCGCCTCCAGCACGCCCCCCGAGATCGGGCACATTACAAAGTGCTGCTTGCGGTCTGTAATTTGTGATGATATTTGCGTGGGGGACATTTAAAACTACACCACACTTCTGACGCAGCCTCTTTAACCCCTTAAGGACCAGGCGTTTTTTTTGTAGTTGTAGTTTTATGTAATCATTGAGTTACTATTATAATAAAGTAAATAAAGCATTGGATGTCTGCCTCTTAAAAGCGTATCCAGACCCACACAAAGAGTTGGCAAAAACATTTGGATACAGAAGTGATAAACATACGGCAGTAGGTTTTTCTGGATTAAGGGAGTTGTTGTTAGTGACTACTGACTTAAAAAGCAGATTTTAGCAAAATTCGTATCCGGAAAAAGGTAAAAAACACAGGGAAAAAAAGGTTTTTCGATTAAGGGGTTTTGTTATTTAACCTCCTGCCCCTTAAAAAGCAGATTTTAGAAAAATTTCCGAAAAACCGGGAATATTGGTGAAAAACACATGGGGGAAAGGGTTTTTTCTATTAAGGGAGTGTTGTTAGTGCCCTTTCCTCCCTTTAAAAAAGCAGATTTTAGCAAATTCCGAAAATTTCCGAAAAATGGTAAAAAACAAAAGGGAAAGGAAGGTTTTTCTGTTTAAAGGGAGTTTTTTGTTATGACCTCCTGACCTTAAAAATAAAATTTTTTAGCAAAATTCCAATAGCCCCGGGAATTTTTGAACCCCCCCATCCAAAAATCCGGAATTTTATGTAAAAAATGTGTAAAACAGCCTCCCTTTAAGAAAAAAAGGGGTTTGTAAATTTTACCCGTTGATTTTTTCAGGCTGGGACAGGCTCCCAATTGTTTTTTTGGCCCAAATAAGTGGCTGAAATTTTGTTGCATTGAGTGAATCAGGGAAAAAGTGGGAAAAAAGTGCTAAAACCAACTGATGGGTTACGCATTTGCAAAAGGGGGAAAAATTGAAAGGAACAAGGAATTGAATGCTACTGCATTAAATTCCTTAAAAGGTTGGATTTTGTTACTTGCTTATAGGAAACAGCATGAAGAACGTTTTTAGTTCTTAAAAAAAAAAAAAAGGAGAGAGAAAAAAAAAGAAAGTAATGAATGGGTGAAAAAGCAATTGAGAAAAATTAAGAGATTTTTTTTAAATACATGGGACAAATAGCAATATCATTTTGTTTTAGGGAAATAGCAACCCGGGTTTTTAAAAAACAAAACCCTTAAAATACGAAGACTCGGGTCTCTTTTAAATCTGGCATGTTATTTTCTAGAAAAAACACATGCACCGTATACAAATTAGAAGGGGGTTTTTATTTGTACAGAAAAAGCAGTTTAAAAGTTTTTAATTGTTTTCAAAATTTAATGTGTAGAGCCCTGATGTCCGGCCCTATGGGTTATTATCTTAGACGGGTTAAGTTCTATTTTTCAGAGTCAAATTTGTCATATTTTTGGGTTTTTCTTTTTTTTGTAAATTTGTTCTTGTATTGTTTTTCTGTTTGCAAGAATGTTTAGCCGCGGGGAGAATGTGTAGATTTTGAAAATGAAAGCATTTATTTGTAATTTTCTGCCCGGGTCTCTACAACATAGAACTTCTAATGGAATAGTTAAGTATATTATAAAAAACCCTTGGGGTACAGCCTATAAATTTTTCCCGGGATGTAAAAGCCTTGAGCGTGGAAAAAAATTCTTGTTTTTTGGGTCATAAAATAAAAACATTGGCACTCATTAAAACTGCAAGGAAAAGTACTTGTAGAAAGAAATTTTACATCGGGAAAATTTAGAGGGCCGCATTTTGTGAAGGGAAATGATTTACTATTTAAAATAAAGATATTTACTTATGATTTACATTTTGTGTTTTCTTCCAAAAAATAATTGAACTGTTTAATTCCGAATTTATGCCCAATTGGTCTTTTTTGAAGGAAAAAATTGTTTTTTTATAATTAAAGGGTGTTTTTTTTTTAAAAACAGGAATTAGGTAACGGGTTCTGAAAAACGATGTAGGGGAATATAGAAAATATACTTGTGTAAGCATAAAAATGTATGCATGTCGGGTTTTTAAAAGTGACCTAAAAGGTGTGATATAAAGGTTATCCCTTAAAAAATTGGTTTCCCTTTAAAAAGAAAAAACCACGTGGTATTTACTAAACCCCTAAAATTTTGACACTTTGCATTGGCACAAAATTTTTATATTTAAAAAAAAAGTTTTTGTTATAAGTTATTTTTATGGATGTCTCTTGGGGGGGATGTGTTTAAATGTCTGTTTGCTTGCAGGAGTGAATGAAATTAAGCCCCGGGGACGGGAAAAGCCCAACCCCTGAATTTATTTGGTATTACTACGGGTTTTTTTTTTTAAAAATTTTAAAATTTTAGTCTTTTTGTTTCCCAAATGAAAACACAACTGGGGCTTTTCCTTTTTGGGATATTTTTTTTTTTTGGAGCGCCAATTTATAAAGATTTAACAAAAAATTTCCCTTTGTTTTAAAAGGGGGAGACCCCCAGTGGTTTCCCCAGTCAGTTGATTTTGACCCCATGGGTGTGTTTGTAGGGGGCCCTGTAAATTTTTTTTTTTTGTTTCATTTTTTTTTTTGTTTTGATGTCAAATTGCGAAATTGCGACCCCCCTTTTAAATTGTTTTGAATACTAAATGGTCAATGTCTTTTGCATGATAAGCTGTTTCTTTTCTTTTTTGGGCATTTTAATCTGCCCCTAGAGAGTAAAAGGCCCGATTAAAAAAATAAAATACTCTAGGGCAAATATTAATAAATGAAGAATTTAATTGTTAAAAAAAGAAACCCATGATTTGTGAGGAAATTTAAGCATGAAGGTATTAAGGTTTCCCTCTAATTCCAGTGAAAGCTAATTTTTGGGGAAGGGGAGGGAAAAGATTTCCAAAATCTTTTGGTTTTAAAACAGTAAAAAGGTTGACTGTGTTCTGTTCTAACCCCAAAAATATGGGTTTTGGGGATCATTTTTCAACTGTTTTTTCGAGAAAATAAATGCTGGTGAAAAAAAAAAAAAAAAGAAGGAAAACGAGTGATATTAGTTTATAACAGCCATTTAAATTTCACTCCAGTAAGAAGTGGGACAATATTTTTGCTTTCCCCTCACTTTTAAACAAAGGTGCAAGAAATTGGGAAAAACAACTGAGGAAAAGGGCCCTTCAGAGCCCCGAAGAAGTTAAAGCTGAGGGGACAAAAATGGCAAACGCGGGAAAACCCGGAAAAAAAAAGTGGGGGGAAAAATGTTATCTCCCGAAAAATATTAAAATTCTGTTTTTTTTCTTTTTTAGTTTTCCCAAAACCAAACTTGGAGACGGTGGTTTTATCGGTAAACGCAGGGATGGGCCTTTTGGTCTGTTTTTGCCCAAACATTGCTTTAACAAAGAAGGGAAATGCCAGTCAAGAGAAATGGCATTAAAGGAAAAAAAAAAAAAGAAAAAAAAAAAAGAATCTTTATTTGGGCACAATTGATGAACATTTATGTAGACAAAGCTTTCTACAACCCACTACTAGAACTTTCATGGAGCTGTTTCCCCAACCCCCCCCACAACTATGGCCCAAAAATTATAGGGGGGGCGTCCAAGAAAAGGAGATTGAAGACAGAGATGGATCCAGAATTAAAACAAAAACCCCTTCCCTATTATCTTGTAAAACTGGGCTGGAAAAGGGTTTTCCCTTGGGTTTAAATAAAGATAAATAACCCAAAAAATTGCATCCCCCCGAAATTTTGCTTTTCAAATGATTTTAAAAATCCAAAAAAAATAGGGAAATGCAGCAAATAAAAAAAATAGGTGGAAAAAAAAAAAAACAATAAAAAAAGGGGGCATAATGAAAATGATATAAAAGGGTTCTGAATGGTCAAGGGTGGGTTTTTTGACAAATTTAAAAGTCCATATTGACAGTCAGAAAATTTTAGGGTTACTCCCTTTTGCTTGTAAGGATCCCCCGCCGAAACTGCATATGCTGCTAACCTTTAAGGGAGATTAAACTTGCCGGACTAGCTCAATAAATACTACCAGTAAAAACCTAAGAAGATATAATTAAATTTGATACACAAAGCTATCAAAAAATTTTTAAAAGAATAGAGCGGGAAAGATTTTTTGTTATTTAAATTCCCCCACCAAAACCAAAAAAGTTTCAGAAAAGGGTGTTGCTTTTTAAATTGTCTGATCATGGGCCCGGATTTTCAGTCCCCCGATGGGTCATTCACATCAAAACAGATTAAAAGGGGAAATGGTGGGGTTTGGGTTTTTTTCCGGTTTTTTGATCCTGGTTTTTTACGCTATATTTTTTGGAGTACTTTCGCCATAGTTTTTGCTTTTCATTGCATTATGCTGCGTATACAGTGTATTTCCCTTTTCTTAAAGCAAATTTTGTTTTATTCCCTTTGGGGTAAGGTGTTGTATATAGATAAAAAATGGGAAAAGTGGGTGGTCAAGGGGGAAAGTAAATGCTAATAGAATTTAAAGAAACCCTCCGGGAACCATATTGACAGAATCTCTTTTAAAAAATTATAGATGGGTAATAGCTTTGTCTTTAAGCTGTAATTTTCCCCACGCTTTTTTAAAAAATTTTTTAAAAAACCCGTAAATTGACCCCAGAGGGTTTTATCAGGGCCCCGTTTTGGGGACCTTTTCCAAGAACCACATAGCTCGTGGGTTTGGGGTTTAAAAAATTACACCCCCCGATGTTTAAAAGGGAAAGCATGGGGAAACCCCGCTGCTCGGCATCTATTTATGGGTTTTTTTCCCAAAGCCAGGGTTTAAACCCCTTAGAACGGCCATTTTGAAGAGGGAGGGCCCTTTTACTGGAAAAGACTGATCTGTCAGGGTTGCGTAACACTTTTTTTTCGCAGGGATTTGGTTTTAAGTAAATATAAGCGGGAAAAAATTTTCTCGAATTAGAAGAGCTGTATCTGTGGGGTATAAGGGACGCCTCCCAAAGTCACAGTGTGGATACCCCAGGTTGGGTCTCTCTATCTTGCAGGGCCCCCTTTTCCCCCGCTGATTAAACTGAAAGATGAAACTGAAAAAGATGCCTGGTGGAGCTTTGGGCCTGTATTGGGTGGGCACCCGAAAGGGGTTGATCTCAGATTATCCTCTGCTTTGCTGGGGCCGTGTTACCAGTTTAAGCCAATAGATGATCTCAAAAAGAGCCTGATGAAGCTTTGACCCATATATAGATGTGATGTAAGTATTTGAAATCCATATTATGCGTGCCTTGCCTTTATAATCTATGTAGTGCAAAAGTATATACAATATCACACTATCTTCTTGTAATTTTATGTAATCATTGAGTTACTCATATAATAAAGTAAATAACTCACTGGATGTTGCCTTCTTTAAAGCCGTATCAGACCCACACAAAGAGTTGGCAAAACAGCAGCATAGCTGCGCCGGTGCCGATGACCGTGACGATCGGTGCGTGGCACCAATCGGCGTTCATTCAGACGCCGCGGCCATCTTTGCCGCGGTGTCTGATGGGTTAAACAGCGCCAGTGGGCAGAGCCACCCGCCGGCGTTGTTACTGCCGGGTGTTAGCGGCGATTAGCCGCTAACACCCGGCGGCTGTGCGGGGGCTCGCGGAGCGATCCCCCTGCAAAGCCCCTTAGCGGCCCTTGGGACGTACTCATACGCCCAAGGTCGTTAAGGGGTTAATACATGTTCCCCTAAATGTCTTGGTCCCAGACTTACATTTGTCAAAAGCAAATGCAAAGTTACTGACTTCAAGACTTCAAAGATGGTATTTGCTGTCACCTTACATAGTTACATAGTTTGTAAGGCCGAAAAAAAAGACAGATATCATCCAGCTCAGCCCATTGTGCTAAAGTGTTGATCCAGAGGAAGGCAAAAACCCCCATGAAGCCAATTGTTCTCATTTTAGGGAAAAAATTCCTTCCTAACTCCAATCTGGCAACCAGAATAAATCCCTGGATCAACGACCCTTTTTCAGAATCCTAGTCACTATAACTTGTTATATTATTACTAGAGATGGGCGAATTGATTCGACTGCTCCTCGTCCACTATAATTTTGATTCAATTTGTGGAGTATTGTAATTGAAGTCCAGTGTGGGTCCAATTCTGCTCCATATACATTTTAATGCCATCTGGTCAGTTCTGGAGCACATTAAATATCCAAAGGTTGTCTAAGCCTGTTTGTGCTTTCGTATTCAGTAAAAGAAACAACTTTTTAACACGCCACATAGCAGTTAATTTTTTACTGCTGAATTCTGTAGCACAATTTATATCCAAGGGTTATCTAACCCTGTTTTGCTTTTCTATTCAGTAAAAGAAACAGCATTTTTAAAAGCCACATCCCAGTTAATTTTTGCTGCTGATTTCGGTAGCGCAATTTATATCCAAGGGTTATTTAAGCCTATTTGTGCTTTTGCAGTCAGTAAAATACACAGCGTTTTTACATGCCACATAACAGTTCATTTTTTTCCTGGTGATTTCTGTAGCGCAATTTATATCCAAGGATTAATTAAGCGTGTTTGTACTTTTGTAGTCAGTAAAATACATGGCGTTTTAACACGCCACATACCAGTTAATTTTTTGCTGCTGATTTCTCTAGCGCAATTTATATCCAGGGGTTAATTAAGCGTGTTTGTGCTTTTGTAGTCAGTAAAATAAATGGTGTTTTTAAACACCAAAGATGAGCAAATTTTTCCTGTTGATTTCTGTAGCATAATTTATATCCAAGGGTTATTTAAGCATGTTTGTGCTTCTGTAGTCAGTAAAATACACCGCATTTTAACACGCCACATACCAGTTAATTTTTTGCTGCTGATTTCTATAGCGCAATTTATATCCAACCGTTACTTAAACCTGTTTGTGCTTTTGTAGTCAGTAAAATACACAGCGTTTTTACACGTCACATAACAGTTAATTTTTTCCTGGTGATTTCTCTAGCGCAATTTATATCCAGGGTTAATTACCGTATATGCTCAAGTATAAGCCGAGTTTTTCAGCATAAGCAATGTGCTGAAAAATGCGACCTCGGCTTATACTCGAGTCACTGTCGGCACTCAGGCGCTGCGATGGCCTGAGTGCTGACAGGGACCTTCATTTTATACGGCCCTTCCCTCAGGGAGCGCATATAACGAAGGCCGATTTGAGCGCACAGTTTCCTGGCGCTGCGCTGGCCCGGGCACTGTCCGCATCCCTTCACCTATATGCGACTCCTCCGGAGCGCATATAGGGAAGGATACCACTGCGAGGCACAGAGCGAGTGCTCCGTGCTCCGCAGTGGCCTCCGGCGGCCGCAGAACTCCGGCTGTCCGGAGTTTTCCGGCACGGGCAGCGTGTGTAAACACGCTGCATGTGGGGCCTGATGACGTCACCCCCCCCTGTGCCGAAAGACCCGAGGACAGCGCCCCGGGAGGCGGACAGCGAGGAGGCGGAGGGGCCCGAGGGAAAACGTAGCAGCGGGAGGTCAGGTAATGGTTTTTATTTTATTTTTTAAACTGCCTACACCTGCCTACACCTGCCCAATCCCTGCCTTAATCCGGCCCTATACCTGCCTACAGCTTGCCAATACCTGCCTACAGCCGGCCCCATATACCTGCCTACAGCTGCCTATACCTGCTCTATACCTGCCTACAGCTGCCTATACCTGCCTACAGCCGGCCCTATACCTGCCCTATAACTGCCTACAGCTGCCTATACCTGCCCTATACCTGCCTACAGCTGCCTAAACCTGCCTACAGCCGGCCCTATACCTGCCCTATACCTGCCTACAGCTGCCTATACCTGCCTACAGCTGCCTATACCTGCCTACAGCTGGCCCTATACCTGACTACAGCTGCCAATACCTGCCTACAGCTGGCCCTATACATGCCTACAGCTGCTTTTAACCTGCCTACAGCCCGGCCCTATATACCTGCCTACAGCCGCCTATACCTGCCTACAGCCGGCCCTATACCTGCCTACACTGCCTATATACCCGCCTACAGCCTGCCCTATACCTGCGTTATGGGCCATATACCTGCCTTCTACCTGCGTATGGGGACATATAACTGCCTATTACATGCTTATGGGGGACATATAACTGCCTATTACATGCCTATGGGGCCAATTACTGCCTTTTGGGACATATACCTGCCTATACTGCATATAGGGCCATAATATCTAGCCTTATTGGGCTTGTATTCAGTGAGACAATTTTAAACTGCCCTAAGTTAATTTTTTATTGGAATTCCCAATTTTTATTTTTAAAATTTTAATTCATCAGTAGCTGCATTTTACCCTAGAGCTTATATTCGAGTCAATAAAGTTTTGCCGTTTTTTTGAGTCAAAACGTTTTAGTGCCTACAGCTTATTCTGGTGGATTTATACTCGAGTATATCACGGTTATTAGCCGTTTGCCCTTTGTAGTCAGTAAAATACACAGCGTTTTTACACGCCACATACCAGTTAATTTTTTCCTTGTGATTTCTGTAGAGCAATTTATATCCAAGGGTTAATTAAACGTGTTTGTGCTTTTGTAGTCAGTAAAATAAATGGTGTTTTTAAACGCCAAATACGAGGAAATTTTTCATGGGGATTTCTGTCGCATAATTTATATTCAAGGGTTAATTAAGCGTGTTTGTGTTTTTGTAGTCAGTAAAATACACGGCGTTTTAACACGCCACATACCAGTTAATTTTTTGCTGCTGATTTCTATAGCGCAATTTATATCCAAGCGTTACTTAAACCTGTTTGTGCTTTTGTAGTCAGTAAAATACACAGCGTTTTTACACGTCACATAGCAGTTAATTTTTTCCTGGTGATTTCTCTAGCACAATTTATATCCAGGGGTTAATTACCGTATATACTCAAGTATAAGCCGAGTTTTTCAGCATAAAAAATGTGCTGAAAAATGCGACCTCGGCTTATACTCGAGTCACTGTCGGCACTCAGGCGCTGCGATGGCCTGAGTGCTGACAGGGACGCTTCAGTTATATGCGGCTCCTCAGGGAGCGCATATAACTGAAGGCCGAGTGAGCTCACAGTGTCCGGGCGCTGCGCTGGTCCGGGCACTGTCCGCGATCCCTTCACCTATATGCGACTCCTCCGGAGCGCATACAGGTGAAGGGATACCACTGCGGGGCACAGAGCGAGTGCTCCGTGCTCCGCAGTGGCCTTCGGGCGGCCGCAGACTCGCGGCTGTCCGGAGTTTCCGGCACAGGCAGTGTGTGTCATCATGCTGCGTGCGCGGCCTGGTGACGTCACCCGCCTGTGCTGAGAAGACCCGAGGACAGCGCGCGGGAGGCGGACAGCGAGGAGGCGGAGCGGCAAGGGAGACGGAGCAGCGGGGAGTCAGGTAAGTGGTTGTGGTTTTATTTTTTTAATCTGCCTACACCTGCCTACAGCCTGCCCTATACCTGCCTACAGCCGGCCCTATACCTGCCTACAGCTGCCTATACCTGCCTACAGCTGCCTATACCTGCCCTATACCTGCCTACAGCTGCCTATACCTGCCTACAGCCGGCCCTATACCTGCCCTATACCTGCCTACAGCTGCCTATATCTGCCCTATACCTGCCTACAGCTGCCTATACCTGCCTACAGCCGGCCCTATACCTGCCCTATACCTGCCTACAGCTGCCTATACCTGCCTACACCTGCCTACAGCTGGCCCTAAACCTGCCTACAGCTTCCTATACCTGCCTACAGCCGGCCCTATACCTGCCTACAGCTGCCTATACCTGCCTACAGCCGGCCCTATACCTGCCTACAGCCGCCGATACCGGCCTCCAGACGGCCCTATACCTGCCTACAGCTGCCTATACCCGCCTACAGCCTGCCCTATACCTGCGTATGGGGCCAGATACCTGCCTATTACCTGCGTATGGGGACATATACCTGCCTATAATCTGCTTATGGGGGACATATAACTGCCTATTACATGCCTATGGGGGCATGTACGTGCCTTTTGGGACATATACCTGCCTATACCTGCATATAGGGCCATATATCTGCCTATAATTGCCTATGGGGGACATTAAACTGCCTATGTAATTTTATTGGTATGCCTACAGCCGCCTTTACTGCCTACAGCTGCCTAAACTCCTACATCCGCCCTATAACCGCCTACAGCCCGCCCTATACCTGCGTAATGGGGCCCTTACCGTCTATTCCTGCGTAATGGGGACATATACCTCCTATAATCTGTTGGGGGGACATATTTACTGCTTATTACATTCCTATGGGGCCATATACGTGCCTTTTGGACATATACCGCTATTTTACCTTTCATAGGGCCATAAATCTGCCTAATGCCTATGGGGGACATTAAACTGCTATGTAATTTTATTGGTATCCATTTTTATTTTTAAAATTTTACCATAGCGCTGCATTTTTTACCCTTAGGCTTTCTGAGTCAATAAGGTTTCCGTTTTTTGGGCAAAAGTAGTGCCTTCGGCTTATACTCGGGTCGGGTTATACTCAGATATAACGGTTAAAGCGTTTGTCCTTCTGTAGTCAGTAAAATACGCAACGTTTTAACAGGCCACATACCAGTTAATTTTTTGCTGCTGATTTCTGTAGCGCAATTTATATCCAAGGGTTATTTAAACCTGTTTGTGCTTTTGTAGTCAGTAAAATATGCAGCGTTTTTACACTCCACATACCAGTTAATTTTTTTCCTGGGGATTTCTGTTGCGCAATTTATATCCAAGGGTTACTCAAGCCTGTTAGTGGGTTCATTTGGAGTCAAACACAGGGTGTGTATTTATCATTTACAGATATCTTCATTAAACAGAGTCTGTACATTTTTGATCAAAAAGTATGTCAGACAGAGAGGTGGCAGGCTCTTCACATGCGAGTGACAGTGGCACAAACATTCCTGTAGCAGGCACAGGTCGCAGCACAGTAAGAGGACATCGCAGCAGGGGTCACTCAGTGAGGCCCAAGAACTGGGGTGTGTCATCTTAGCTGGCCGTGTGTTTGACCTGCCAAAGGTGATAGCAATTGCTTCGAACCCATCGCATCGGGTCATAGTCGATATCGTCAATATCATGCCGATATCCAATAGTCGATAATAGATATATTGTCGATGACCTTAAAGTCTATGGGCAGAAACATCACCTTCATTCTTACACCCAAACAGTGGGTGGATAAATCTGAATTAACATCCATAACAGTAAACTGGATACGTGCTATCACTTTGGCAACACAATAGGCTTATAAAAGTCACAGAAAAAAAGCCACAGACCATTAACTATCCCTGTCTTGTACCACAGCATGACCCTTAAACCTGCATGACCCACAAATTAAAAAGTGCCTGAAGGCAGTATGATTTGAACCATCATTTTACTTGAACTGGACATTGAATATCCCTGTCCTGGAATGCAGCATGAGTCCCAAACCTGCATGACCCCAAACACATTTTTAAAATAGGATGGAATCCCACCATGTCTTTGTTTCTCTTTTTTTTAAATTGTATTAAATGGGTTGTCTCACTACAGGGATTGCTAGCTATGTTAAAGAGCTTGCAAAAACAAGTCATTTTGCAATACGTGTCCATTAACAGTGTCCTACCTATTCCGGTTTTTGACAGCACCATCACCCTTGAGCCACTCTTGACAATTATGAAGAACAAATATCTGTTAGAAACCACTTTTTTTAGAATAGGACCTGTAGTATAGCTGCATTTCACAGCAACATGCCCCCAAAAATTCAAAACATGACCCTTGAGCAACATTTGACAATTGTGAAGAACAAATGTCTGTTAGAAACCACCTTTTTTTTGTAATAGGACCTGGAGTATTGCTGCATTTCACAGAAACATGCCCCCCAAAAATTCAAAACATGACCCTTGAGCCACATTTGACAATTGTGAAGAACAAATGTCTGTTAGAAACCACATTTTTTTATAATAGGACCTGTAGTATTGCTGCATTTCAAAGCAGCATGACCCCAAAAAAATTATAAAAATGACTTCTCAGCCACTGTTAAAAATTGTGAGAGAGAAATGCCACTTAAAAGCCACATTTCTGTTCCAAAGGACCATGATTATAGCTGTATCTCACAGCAACATGCCCCCCAAAAATTATAAAAATGACTTCTCAGCCACTGTTAAAAATTGTGTGGGGAAAATGCCATTTAGAAGCCACATTTCTGTTCCAAAGGACCATAATTATAGCTGTATCTCACAGCACCATGACCCCAAAACCATTGACAATGCGAAAAATTCTAAAGATAAAGGGCGACATGTATGATCGGGCTTTTCGCCTGTTTTTTTGGGTAACCTGAGCCTCCCGGCCCGAATCCCCCTGTCGGACGCAGGGATGCAGTGTTAGGCGCAGCGTTCGCCACTTTCAGCTGCGCCCCGCATGAAGGGGCGGGCAATGGGCGCGGTGTGGGCGCGGTGCAGGCGTTCCGGGGCGGGACGCGCCGCACTCGAAAACTCTGAGGCATGTACGATAGCGAGTCGGCAAAGTGCGGCGCATTGCAGCGCTCGGCAGCTCCGACAGTCAGACCTAGTTTATTTTGGTCTAAATGCTCCGGCGGAGGCGAAGTGAAGCAAAAACGTAACATGAGAGTAAGCAAAGAAGATCGCAACAGAAATCTCGGCGCTCAGCTCCATGCGGCAGGAGTATGATTCCAAAAAATCGCCTTTATAAAGGCGGAAAAGATTCTCAGAAAAAGAGCTCAAACCTCAAAAATAAAAAATAAATAAAAAAAATCACTTTCCAAAAATCTAGAATGGCGCCACATCAAGAAATAGGATCTTGGAAATTGCCAGGAAATACAGTAGTTCAAATTCTGAAAGCTATTCTCATTGGTCGGCAGAAACCGGCCAATCAGAATAGGAGCGACAGTGAACCATTAAAACCTATGGAGAAGAAAGAACCAATCAAAATCAAAGGCGGGACAGTTCAAAATACAGTAAAAATGCAGAAAAGAGCTGATTGGCTGAGCTAGCCGGGGCTTGGCTATCTCGGCCAATCAGAATAGGAGCGACAGGGACCCATTATAGCCTATGGAGAAGTTTGAACCAATCAAAATCAAAGGGGGGACAGTTCAAAATACAGTAAAAAGGCAGAAAAGAGCTGATTGGTTGAGCTAGCGGGGGCTTGGCTATCCCAGCCAATCAGAGCGCGAGCTACTTCTCCCATTATAGTCTATGGAGAGATCGGTACAATGCAATCTCGGTGCTCAGCGCCGTGCGGCATGGAGTATGAATAAAAAAAATCATTTTTATTAAGTGTAAATCATTATCAGATAAAGCGCTGAAACCTTTAAAAATAAAGCAGTTAAATCTCTAACAACGCGTTTGTCGCCGAGACCGGCGCTACATCAGGAATTGCAATAGAGAGAATTGCCGGGAAATACAGTAATTCAAATTGTTTAAGCTCTTCTGATTGGTCGGAATAAACCAGCCAATCAGAATAGGAGCGACAGTGGCCCATTCTAACCTATGGAGGAGAATTTACCAATCAGAATGGGTGCGACAGGGACCCATTCTAACCTATGGAGAAATATTGACCAATCGTATTCAAAGGCGGGACAGTTCAAAATACAGTAAAAATGCACAAAAGAGCTGATTGGTTGAAGCGGTGGGGGCTCGTCCAGCTTAGCCAATCAGAGCGCGAGCTACTTTCTCATAGAGTTCTATGGGGGAAAGAAATTCAGAGCGAGCTCTGTGATTGTCTAAGTTAAAAGAGGCGCGGTTATTTGGACCAATGGGAGAGCGAGGACGCTCCTATGGGTTTTCGAATGCAATCTGAAATAAAACTGTACATGGCCGAAATATTAATTCACTAAAATCATTTGTATTTCTTTATTTTCGTTGCACCAATACTATTGATCCATGGCTAACGAAAATAAAGAAATAAATATGATTTTATTGAATTACATTTTTTTTTTCTTTACCCCCATATTATTCTTCATTTTATATACACATCGGGACAACTTCTGTAGTCTTATCATTTGATTTCGGCCATGTACAGTTTTATTTCAGATTGCATTAGAATGTGTCTGTCACTCCTATTCTGATTGGTCAATTCTCCTCCATAGGTTAGAATGGGCCACTGTCGCTCCTATTCTGATTGGCTGGTTTATGCCGACCAATGAGAAGAGCTTAAACAATTTGATTTACTGTATTTCTCGGCAATTCTCTCTATTGCAATTCCTGATGTAGCGCCGGTCTCGGTGACAAACGCGTTGTTAGGGATTTAACTGCTTTATTTTTAGAGAAGGTTTCAGCGCTTTTTCTGATAATGTTTTACACTTAATAAAAATTATTTTTTTATTCATACTCCATGCCGCACGGCGCTGAGCGCCGAGATTGCATTGCGCCGATCTCTCCATAGACTACAATGGGAGAAGTAGCTCGCGCTCTGATTGGCTGGGATAGTTAAGCCCCCGCTAGCTCAACCAATCAGCTCTTTTCTGCATTTTTACTGCATTTTGAACTGTCCCGCCTTTGATTCTGATTGGTCAATAGTTCTCCATAGGTTTTAATGGTTCACTGTCGCTCCTATTCTGATTGGCCGGTTTCTGCCGACCAATGAGAATAGCTTTCAGAATTTGAATTACTGTATTTCCCGGCAATTTCCAATATCCTATTTCTTGATATTGCTCTGTTCTAGATTTTTGGAAAGTGATTTTTTTTAAATGATTTTTTATTTTTGAGGTTTGAGCTCTTTTCTGATAATGTTTTCCGCCTTTATAAAGGTGATTTTTTTTTTCATACTCCGCACGGACATCTTTAATGATTTCTCGCTGTTTTCCAGCCTGTCTCGAATCGGAACACATCTTCGGCGCAGTCCCTTCTGCGCCTAAGTCCCGCACTGCACCCCATACACTGGCGAGGCGGACTTTTTCCCGCATGTATGAGCGCACCTCCTCGGACGGCAAATATTAGGCGCAGCGCCGCACTGCGCCCATGTCTCCGCACTGCGCCCCACACACTGGCGAGGCGCAGCGGACTTTACATGTTATGTATGAGTGCATTACCTCGGGCGGCGAATCATAGGCGCAGCGCTGCACTGCGCCTAAGTCCCGCACTGCACCCCAAACACTGGCAAGGCGGACTTTACATAGTATGTATGAGCATGACCCAGTGCCGATATAAATCAGGCGCAAATTTCGCCGGAAAACCTGCGGAAAGGTGCGCCCCGACGTGGCGAGATTCATACATGTCGCCCAAAGTCAGTAAATGGAATACGTTTTTTTCATGAAATCTTGGTGTCTTTTACAGTCTCCTCACCGCAAAACCAGCAAAATGAACTTTTGGGAACTGAGAATAAAAAGTAGTAAGAAATGATCATTTAAAAAAAAAAAAGTTTTCAAGAGGACCATTTCTGTTTGAAGAGGAATGTGAAGTAGACCAGCAACTAATTGGTGACCTCGGCAATTGGGGCCACAACATTATCAGAGATCCATGCCTGATTCATCTTGATGAGAGTCAAACAATCCACATTATCTGTGGAAAGCCGGATGCGTTTGTCTGTAATGACTCCTCCAGCTGTGCTGAAGGTCCGCTGAGATAGGACGCTGGCTGCTGGGCAGGACAACAACTCTATGGCGTGGCGAGCGAGCTCGAGCCATTAATCCATTTTGGATACCCAGAAGTCTATTGGGTCCAGAACACATCCAAAAACATCAGTGTTGAGACGCAGATTGTCGTGCACCATGATCTTAATTCGGTCTCTGTGTGTTGTATGTGTGCCCTGTAGTGATGAGCGATTACGTCGACTATCGTCATCGGGTCGATAGTCGATATCGGCAATTATCAAGACGATTTCCAATAGTCGATAATAGATTATCGCCGATGACCATTAAAGTCTATGGGAGAGGAACAACACCTTCATTATTACACCCAAACAGGGCTGGAGAAGCTGGAATTAACATCCACAACAGTCAAATGGATACGTGCTACATCTTAGGCAACACACTTAGGTTAAAAAAGCCACATAAAAAAAGACACACACCATACACTATCCCTGTCATGTACCACAGCATGACCCTTAAACCTGCATGACCCACAAATTAAAAAGTGCCTGAAGGCAGTATGATTTGAACCATCATTTTACTTGAACTGGACATTGAATATCCCTGTCCTGGAATGCAGCATGAGCCCCAAACCTGCATGACCCCAAATTAAAAAGTGCCGGAAAAAGGAGTCTTTCAACCACCATTTTCGTTGAACTGGACATTGACTATACCTGTCCTGGGCCACAGCATGCGCCCCAATCCTGCATGACCCCCAGATTTTAAAACTGCCGGAAAAAGGAGTTTTTCAACCACCATTTTAGTTGAACTGGACATTGACTATACCTGTCCTGGGCCACAGCATGCGCCCCAATCCTGCATGACCCCCAGATTTAAAAACTGCCGGAAAAAGGAGTTTTTCAACCACCATTTTAGTTCAACTGGACATTAACTATATCTGTCCTGTACCGCAGTATGACCATTAAACCTGCATGACTCACAGATTAAAAAGTGCTGGGAAAAGGAGTCTTTCAACCACCATTTTAGTTGAACTGGACATTGACTAGACCTGTCCTGGACCGCAGTATGACCATTAAACCTGTCTGACCCACAGATTAAAAAGTGCAAGAAAAAGGAGTCTTTCAACCACCATTTTAGTTGAACTGGACATTGACTAGACCTGTCCTGGACCGCAGTATGACCATTAAACCTGTCTGACCCACAGATTAAAAAGTGCAAGAAAAAGGAGTCTTTGAACCACCATTTTAGTTGAACTGGACATTGACTATACCTGTCCTGGGCCACAGCATGAGCCCCAAACCTGCATGACCCCCAGATTTAAAAAGTGCCGCAAAAAGGAGTCTTTTAACCACCATTTTAGTTGAACTGGACATTGACTATACCTGTTCTGTACCACAGTATGACCATTAAACCTGTCTGACCCACAGATTAAAAAGTGCAAGAAAAAGGAGTCTTTGAACCACCATTTTAGTTGAACTGGACATTGACTAGACCTGTCCTGGGTAACCTACATCTGTTCAAGTCTTCCTGTACCTCCCTTGTACAATTCAGAGGAATATTTGTATCAGCTATTTTGTACATGCCAGTTTTTTAGTAGTTTAATTCTAGAAAACACATTTTTAAAATAGGATGGAATCCCACCATGTCTTTGTTTCTCTTTTTTAATTGTATTAAATGGGTTGTCTCAAAATACAGGTATTGCTAGCTATGTTAAAGATCTTGCAAAAACAAGTCATTTTGCAATATGTGTCCATTAACAGTGTCCTACCTCTTCCTCTTATTGACAGCACCATCCCCCCTGAGCCACTCTTGACGAGTGAGAAGAACCAACGTCTGTTAGAAACCCCATTTTTTAGACTAGGTCCTGTAGTATAGCTGCATTTAACAGCAAAATGCCCCCAAAAATTCAAAACATGACCCTTGAGCCACTTTTGACAATTGTGAAGAACAAATGTCTGTTAGAAACCACATTTTTTAGAATAGGACCTGTAGTATAGCTGCATTTCAAAGCAAAATGCCCCCAAAAATTCAAAACATGACCCTTGAGCCACTTTTGACAATTGTGAAAATCAAATGTCTGTTAGAAACCACATTTTTTTTTAGAATAGGACCTGTAAGTATGCTCCATTTCAAAGCAGCATGACCCCAAAAACTTATAAAAATAACTTCGCAGCCACTGTTAATAATTGTGAGAGAGAAATGCCACTTAGAAGCCACATTTCTGTTCCAAAGGACCATGATTGGATCCACAATGTCGTCATCATCATCATCAACACAGGTGACTTGGTCGTCCTGACATTCTGCATCCAGGAGCTGCGGGCTACAAGCAAGAGGGACTGCAAGACGTTGCCAACCGCCCGGGATTTTTGCCGATTGACCGACTTCCTTCTCCTCCTCCGATGGCATCAGTAACTGGGCGTCAGAGCAGACAAAATCATCCTCCTTGGCCTCTTGATCTTTTAACATGCCTTCTCACCCCAACCGCATTTTGTCATCAAAGAGGTCTTCAGAAAATCGATTATCCACACTGGTGGTTACACGATTTGACATTTTGGGCTGCTCGCTTCATGTTGGACGGATCCCTGATGATCTGATGACGACATTTGTGGCTGTGACTGGGAGGACGATGAGGTATGACTGCGGGATGAGTTTTGGAAAGTCTCTTATAAAAAGACGGAAAATCACAGCTATTCTTAAATCCCTCTAATTTCCTACAGCCAACAGGATTAGAAACTGAAATTGTTCTTTGCAAATTTACCTGTGAAATGCGTCTGGTGGAAGAACCGTAAGACAAAATCAACAGTGTTCCTCCTTCAGTCCCAGGGATTTACAAATGCCCAGTAGGACTAGAAAATTGATATTTTTTCAACAAAATATCATACAAGTGCGCTATCTGCGCCAAACGGGAGATTCAAAGAGCCCTTTTAAAACTATTCAGAATTACAACGGAGAGAAAATGGGGTATTTTGCAGCAAAAATTGTCGTACAACGTGGCTTTTTGGGAAAAAACTAGGGCCACACCACGTGCAATACAGCTATTTAAAAACTATTCGGATAAAAAAAGGTATTTTTTGCACCTATCAAATACACCTGCGGTGACTACAAATTTGCTGTATTCAAATTTAAGTACAAGTGGCTCTATGAACAAAACTGGCCTGCGCCAAAGTGAAAAAAAAAACCTATCTGAAATGTATACGGATAATAAAAGGTATTTTTTGCACCTATCAAATACACCTGCGCTGACGACAAAATTGCTGTATTCAAATTTAAGTCAAGTGGATCTATGGACAAAGTGGCCGTGCGCCAAAGTGAAAAAAACACCTATCTGAAATGTATAACGGTAATAAAAGTGGAGTTTTGCACCTATCAAATACACCTGCGGTGACTAAAAAATTGCTGTATTCAAGTTGTATTTCACCAAGAAATTGGCCAAAAAGTGTTAATAAAAACCCATTGCAATGCAGGGTCTAAACTCTAAACACAGTCTGGGCTGCACAATATCCACTCTCCTTTAAAGAGCCTGTCTGTCTGTCTGTGTTGGCCCGCAGCCCCCGCCCCCCCTCTTCCGCAGCTGTACAGCGCTAAAATGCCCTTAAAATTCTCAGCCTAAGTAACTAAAATCTGCTAATCTCTAACCTACCTAAGTTCTATTGTTCACAGCTAAAAGCATAGATGTCTGTGTGAACAAATAGAACAGTTTCGCTGAGCTGTTTTGAGAGAGACCGAGCACACGTCCTGCTGTTATGAGACACAGACACACACTGATCATGAAGGACTGCTCTATGTTAAACGAGGTCATGTGATTTTTACAGCCAATCGCAACCATACACATCCCAGTCATGACGTCGCACACCCAGCTCACCCTGCTTTATTCTGTAAGCTGATTTGCTGGGCGCCAAAATGACAGGAAGCGCTGAAAATGGCACGATATTAATAGATTATGCGCAGATTCTCACCTAAATTAAAGCGTGATCGAAAAAATCCGATCAACATAAAAACCGTGCCCATTTCAACTTTGTCGATAATAATCGCTCAACACTAGTGCCCTGCATTACATGCGTTGGTGAGGTGGTAAAGAAAGATTGCCAGAGATCACCGATTAGGCTTCTGCCACACTGCCTGCTGTTGCTGCTGCCACTATGGCTGCTTGGCACTCTACTGCTATCACGTTGCTGACGTTGTTCCACCGTGACATTAAGGCCTCGTTCACACGGCTTCTTTTGGCACGGATTGGCGCCGTACTCCGCGCCGGATTTGCGCTTTAGTACGGCGCCAATCCGTCTGAGTCATTACGGTAATCCACTGCTCTCATAGAGAACAGTGGATTCCGTCGCTCCTCCCCGCTCGGCGAATCCGCCGCTGGTGGGAGAAAGTGACATGCACATTATTTACGGCGCGGACGCGCCGTAAACAATGCATTGTCTATGGGGCCGGGAGCGGCGCCCCCCCCGCGCTCCGGGCCCCGTCCCACCCCTTATTCACGGCGGATTTGTGTGCTCAATACGGCTCACAAATCCGTCGGAATAAGCCGTGTGAACACGGCCTTAAAGAACGCGAAAAAGACGCAACAGATTTCTCCATTTGATCAATCAGAAAGGTCTCCAATTCCTGCATTTTACTCTCTATTTGGATGGGAGGAAGGAAAGTGCTGAGTTTTGCTTTGTACCGGGGATCGAGGAGGGTGGCCACCCAGTAACTGTTGTTCAGTTTGATGGACTTAATGCGAGGATCATGTTGGAGGAAATGGAGCATCCAAGCACTCATGGAGAGATGGAGCCTTGATTTCCCAACCTCTAGGTCGAGGAGCACTAGCAAACTGATCTTCCTCATCTTCCTCCTCCGCCTCAAATTCGTGCCAACCTTTTTCCCAAAGGGCAGGGACGTCGGGTAACGTCGGTGTCCAGGAATACCTCATCCTCCTCCTCCTCCGCTTCCCCGGCACAGCTTCAACACAGCCCTGACTTGCCTCAGATGATGCACCCTGAGAGCTGAGGCACTGCCTTGCACTAGACCGATAAAATTGTGAAACTGTCGGGCCTTCTGGATTCGACGGAGAGAAAGGCTCCATGTCCGCATCTGTGTCCGTTCTCCTCCTCCGTCGCTGGTGGGACCTGTTTTTTCCCAGAGTGTCCAACGATCGTTCCAGAACTAAAAATCACCACAATGCTCATGCTGAAAAGGGGCATTGTCCGCACTGACCATTTTGGTGGCCTCTTAAAAACTGGCAAGAATGGTGCATAGCTCTTTCACCTGCCCCACTCTCGGTGGCTCAACACCCGAGGCCCGGCACCGCTGCTTGTCAAGCCATGTGTCACTTCGTACTGCTTAATGGCATTGCGCTGCTGCCACAATCGCTGGAGCATGTGGAGGGTGGAATTTCAGCGTGTTGCCTCATCAACAATGAAAACGGTTGACGGGGGCCCAGCTAAACGCTGCATACGCAGCGAGGCGAGACGAAGCGGGGTGCGAACGGCGGAAGTGTGAGCTCAGACCTCGAGCCTTCCCAGCAGCAGTCCAGACGCGGGTAGCGCTTTAGAAATTTCTGACGACAAGGTTCATGACATGTGCCAGGCAAGGGATTGCTCCAGCCAAACCGATCTTAAGGGCGGCCAGCAGATTTCACCGTTATCGCACCACCTTTCCTGCCACAACGTTTTCTGTCACCCAGCCAGCGCTCGGGTCTCGTTACGAAGTGCCGTCCCCAGCTCCTGACCGGGGTGGGGACGGTCCCCCAAGACAGATTAATTTCAACAGGGCTTGGTTTCTCGGGGCACGTGATGCCACCAGAGGACCTTGGGGAAAAAAACCCTGCACCACCCCCTGGGTTTTGAAGAGGTGCGCCAAGCCTGAGTGCCACCGTCACCACCAGAGACATCCACCCAGCTCACCCAGTGAGCTGTCACAGAGATACAGCGGTCTTGGCCATGCTTACTAGTCCATGTGTCGGTGGTCAGATGGACTTTGCCTGACACAGATGCAGACAACCCGCTTGAAATTTTAGATGACACGTGGCTGGCCAGGGCAGGGACGGTTTTTTCTGGAAAAGAAATGCCTGCTCGGCATCTGGTATTGGGGCAGGCAAGGGCCATGACGTGGTGGAACCCATCTTTTGTCCACCAGATGGAAAGACAACATTTCAAGGCCAAAAGCCTGGCAATGCCGACATTTAGGTTTTTGGGCTTTGGGATGGTTTGGTTAAAGTGTTTTTCTGCTCCCAAACCTGGGGGGACAGAAGGGTGGCTGCTAGACTGGCTGCTGTCGGCTGCAGGTCATCAAAATGGCAGAAGTAGAAGGGTAGGATGGGTCCTCTGGTGGGGCTGGTGGTACCCCCGGCGACGGTGGAGGCTGAAGCGGAGGCTGATCCCTGATCATGACTCTAAAAGAGACATGGGCAGCTGAGGAACGCTTGGTGGTGGAAGAGGAGGAGGAGGTGGCCTCCCTTTTCAACTCATGCATTCTCTGCTTGTGACTAGACATGTTGGTGGTGGTTAAACACCTAAAATTCTTGCCTCTACTGATGTGTTTATGGCAAAGGCGGCCATATACATCGCTGGGTGAATCAGAGGCTTGCTCGAAAAACGCCCAGGCTTGAGAGGTCCTGGACCTTTTCGACGGCGATAAGCGAGGAGCGGTGTTTTCTGCTGATCGTGGCTGGTGGGAATCATCTCAGCGGGAAATTGTGTGACCGCCCCTCCCCCTTTTGAGGCGGGAGCCGTATTGACACTACCCCATCGTCTTCCTCCTCGTCCCAAAGATGAAGCGCTCGCAAGCACATCTGCGAAAAGACCACGTTGGATCCGCAATGTCGTCCATCATCATCATCATCATCAACACAGGTGACTTCCTCGTCCTACATTCTGCATTTGGAGCTGTGGCTACAAGCAAGAGGCACTGCAAGGCGTTGCCGACCCGCCCGAGATTTTTGCGATTGACTGGCTTCCTTCTCCTCCTCTGATGGCATCAGTAACTGGGCGTCAGAACAGAGAAAATCATCCCTTCTTTGGCCTCTTGATTTTAAATGCCTTTTGACCCCAACCGCATTTTGTCATCAAAGAGGTCTTCAGAAAATGGAAATTTTCCACAGTGGTGGTACATGAGTTACATTTGGGGTGCCTTCCCCTTCATGTTGGATGGATGCTATGACGACATTTGTGGCCGTGACTGGGAGGACGAGGAGGTAAGACTGCTGGGATGCAGGTTGCATTAACCACTGAAGAACAGATTGGCGACGTGTTCGTTACTGAGATTCACAGGGCCCTGACCCAGTGATGACAGGCCTGACGTCCTCAACCGACGATCCGCTGGCTTGCGTGTTTTTCGCCAGCACTGGAAGGAGCACCTTCTCTCGTACCTCTACCTCCATGTCCTACACCCCTCTTGCTCGCTTACCACCTGCTTTTCGCTCCATGTTCAGAAAGATAAAAATTTAAGAAGGTATGGAAGAGTTTTTGACAGTCTCTTATTAAAAGACTGCAAATCACAGCTATTCTTAAATCCAAATCTATTCTTAAATTTCCCAAAGCCAACTAGGATTAGAAACTGAAATCGGTCTGGGGGAAGAACGTAAAACAAAAAACAACAGTGTTCTTCCCTTTAGTCCCAGGGTTTACAACGTCCAGTAGGACTAGGAATTGATAGTTTTCAACAAAATATCATACAAGTGCGCTATCTGCGCCAAACTGAGATTCAACGAGCGCAATAAAACTATTCAGAAGTTACACGGATGAGAAATTGCGTTAATTGCAGCAATGACAAATGAGAACAGTTGCTAGAAAATTTATCTATCACAATTGTCGTACAACAAGGCTATTTGAAAAAAACTAAGGCTGCACCACTTGCCATACAGCTATTTAAAAGTTATACGGATAACAAACGGTGGTTTTCGCACCAATGAAATACACCAACAGTAACTACGAAATTTCTGAATCCAAATATAAGTACAAGGTGGCTATTTGAAAAAAACTGCGGCGAACCAAAGTGCAATACAGCTATTTAAATGTTATACGGATAAGTAAAGGTGGTTTTTGCACCAATGAAATACAACAGCAGTAACCACAAAATTTCTGTGTTCAAATTTAAGTACAAGGTGGCTCTTTGAACAAAACTGGGCCGCACCAAAGTGAAATATAGCTATTTAAATGTTATACGGATAAGAAAAGGTATTTTTTGCACCAATGAAATTCACCATGCAATAAATAGAAAATTTCTGTATCCTATTATAAGTACAAGATGGGTCTTTGAACAAAAATGGCCTGCGCCAAAGTGAAAAACAATTAAATTGTGTACGGATAATAAAAGGTGAGTTTTGCACCTATGAAATACGCCTGCAATTACTAGCAAATTTCTGTATCCTAATATAAGTATAAGATGGGTCTTTGAACAAAAATAGCCTGCGCCAAAGTGAAAAACACCTAATAAAAATGTGTACGGATAATAAAAGTGGGTTTTGAACCAATTTAATAAAACAGCAGTTACTAGAAAATTTCTGTATCCTAATATAAGTACAAGATGGGTCTTTGAACAAAAATGGCCTGTGCCAAAATGAAAAACACCTAATTAAAATGTGTAAAGATAACAAAAGGTAGGTCTTGCACCTATGAAATACACCTGCAATAACTAGCGAATGGACTTTGAACAAAAATGGCCTGCGCCAAAGTGAAAAACACCTAATTAAATTGTGTACGGATTATAAAAGGTGGGTTTTGCACCAATGAAATACACCTGCAATTACTAGTAAATTTCTGTACCCTAATTTAAGTATAAGATGAGTCTTTGAACAAAAATGGCCTGCGCCAAATTAAAAAACACCTAATAAATTGTGTACGGTTTAATAAAAGGTGGGTTTTGCACCTATGAAATACACCTGCAATTATTTAGCAAATTTCTGTATCCTTTAATATAAGTAAAAGGTGGTCTTTGAACAAAACTGGGCTGCACAAAATAAAAGATACTATTTCACCTCAGGTGCGAGGTGTGCTGGCCAATAACTGGTAAAAAAAAGCCATTCCAATGCAGGTTCAAAGCAGAGTCTGGGCTGCACACTATACAACTCTCCTTTCAAAAGTCTGCCTGCCTCCCTGCCTGTCTGTCTGTGTTCGCCCGCACCCATTCCCCCCCCCCCTCCCGCGGCTGTACAGCGCTAAATGCTTCTTTAAAAACTCTCAGCCTTACTAACGAAGAACTTATCTACCTATGTTCTAATGTTCACAGCTAAAAGCATAGTTGTCTGTGTGAATAAAGATAACTGTGTCTCTAGGGGCTGAGCTGTATTGAGGAGAGATCTAGCACAGTCCTGCTCTAATGAGAGACATGACACACGGTGCTGAACAGGAAGCACTGTTTTATGCAAAACAAGGGCATGTGATTTTTTCCAGCCAAAGACAACCATAAAACAACACAGTCATGACGTCGCACACCCAAACTCAACCTGCTCTATGCCCCAAGCTGATTTGCTGGGCCCCCAAAATGACAGGGAAACGCCGAAAATGGCACGATAGTAATAGATTATGCGCAGATTCTCATCTAAATTATCGCGTGATCGGAAATTTCCAATCAACCTAAAAACCGTGCCGATTTCAACTTTGTCGAGTATAATCGCTCATCCCAACAAGCAACCCAAGGGTTCTTGATTAGTTGACTAGGTCATCCACTTCCTCCCAGATGACATCTGACAACCCCAGGCAAGAGTCGGTGGGAACGTCAGACACAACTCTTAGTTGGATTGGTCAGGGAGCAGGTCAGCGGCCCTCACCTGTCCTCAACCCGCCTCTGTCCGGTCCGGTTCCCTCAGCTAGAGATCTACTATGTGGTCTGGGCTCAGCGCCACTATACAGCGAGGATGAACAATTTGAGGACAGTAAGCAACTACTTGGCAGTGAAGAAATGGGACCGATATCCCCTGCTTCTTGCAGTAGGCGGCAAAGTATGGATGTGGAGAGTGGCATGGGAAGTCATGTTGAAAGGGGGTCAGCCTCTGCATAAAAAGACCGTTGAGGAGGACAGCAGTGAAGATCCAAAAATAATCGATGATGATGTAGCCGACCGCACTTGGGAGCCTGGTGAAGCAAGGGCTTCATCATCATCAGGAGAAGTGGGCGTCAGCTTGCGTGTCAGGCAGCAGTCCAGACAGCAAATGGGTAGTGTGGCCGTGAGTCAGCAGGGTAGCAGCAGTGCAAGGTCGGGAGCCAAAAGGCCCGGGGTAGAAAACCCGCTTCGCAGGTTAAAGAAAGTAGCGGCACAGGGGCTCAGAGAGGAAGCGGCAGTAGTAGTCACTCAGTGTGGAGCGTTGGCGGTAAAATCAGATACTCGGCGGTGTGGCAGTTCTTTGCTAAGACACAGGAGGGGCCGAATATGAGTATATGTAGAATCTGTGGGCAGAAAGTGAAGTGTGGCCAGGGAGCTAACGTTGGCACCACGGCCCTGTGGCAACACATGCCGCGTCACCATCAAGTGGCCTGGGAGAAACATGTCTCAGATGTGGTGGTCCATTCTGCTGCCGCAGCAACAGCACCCAGTGGCACGCATGCCATTTCAGCCAGTCAAGGCTCCACCACCTCTGCAGAAGGGAGCTGTTTCTCTTTGCCATCATCTCCCGGTCCAGATGCTCCTGTTCTTCGCTACTCATGGCGCCAGCAGTCGTTCAACATGGCAATTGCAACGAGACAACAGTATACGTCCAACCATCCTAAGGTGCAGACGCTGACCTTCTCCTGTCCAAGTTGTTGGTACTGCAGTCCCTCCCTTTCCAAATGGTGGACTCTGCACCGTTCAGAGAACTAAAGGCTTGTGCCGAGCCAAGGTGGGGAGTTCCAAGCCGTAGTTTCTTTTACAAAAAAGGCAGTACCAGCCCTTAACAAATATGTAGAACAGAAAATGGGCCAGTCCTTGAGCTTATCAGTTTGTTCCAAGGTGCACGGCATCATGGACGCGTGGAGCTGTAACTATGGTCAGGGCCAGTACATGTCCTTTACGGCCCACTGGGTGAATGTGCTTCCTGCCCAGCCACACCAACAACTTGGACAGGAGACGGCGCTTTCTCCTCCACGTTGTCAAACTGCTGCTCCTACACCAATGTAGCGGCAGAACGGCCTCCTCCAACACACGCTGATATGTGATGTTTCCACCCATTGGAATTAAAGCCTGCACATGTTGGACCGACTGTATGAACAGAGAAAGGCGATTAACAATTTTTTGATGATCCAGGCAGACAGGAGTACTCCCTTGTCTAACTTTGATGTCAGCCAGTGGCAGCTCATGCGTGACACCTGCCGTTTGCTGAGGCTCTTTGAGGAGGCAATGTTATTTGTCAGTCGCCAGGAAAACGTCATTAATGTCATTCCACTGTTTCATGTCCTGGAACAAATGCTGAAAAATCTGTCTGGGCATTGGACTAGAGACGTGGCGAATACATCTCGCGGCCACATGAGTCCAGTGGGGACTGAACTGAAGGAGGAGGAGGAGGACATTGGAGCAGAAGCATTGTCTGGTGAAATGAGTGGTTTTTCTACCCAGGTGACAGGAGAGGAGGAGCAGCAGCAGCTGGAGGAGGTAGCTGGAGATGAGGAAGACAAGGCAGATGACTCCCAAGCACCGTGGCAGTATACCGTGGAGTTGGAGGCAGGGAGTACCTCAGAGTCACTTGCGCAGATGGCCCGCAGCATGCTGATTTGCCTGGCTAGTGAAAGGCAAATAGTCAGCATCCAGCGATGGGATGACTTCTGGCTCTCCCCCTCTTGGACCCTCGCTACTGGTCCAAAATGGGAGCCTTTTTTCCAGCTGCTGAGATGGAGGACAAACTCAAATACTATATAAAAATCCTCTGTAGTCAGTTGGCCACTGCCTATGTGCAGCATGGTCCATCCTCTAACAGGTCTTACTGGGGGATTCCTCAGCGCTCACATACAACTGCCACGGCTGTTGTGGGAAGGTGGGGGATGGGGGGGTTGGAGCAGTACCAGCTCCATCAGCAGCAACCTAAGTCTGGAATCGCTGATGAGCAGCTTCCTTTACCCGATTAGTGAGGAGGTAGATCGCCAGCAGAAGCAGCAGGACCTGGAGCAGACCCTGAACCAGCAGGTGGTGGCCTACTTGGTCCAGTTAGAAGATCCACTGGACTACTGGGCAGCCGAACTGGATGTGTGGTCGCAACTTGCAGAGTTTGCAGTGGAGAAGCTGTCCTGCCCGGCCAGTAGTGTGGCATCAGAGCGGGTGTTCAGTGCGGCGGGGGCCATCGTTTCCCCAAGGAGAACCCGCTTGTCCACCAGAAATGTGGAATGACTGACCTTTGTCAAGATGAATCAGGCGTGGATCGGCCAGGATTTCCACATACCTATGCCTTAAGCGTCAGATTACATCAGCCATGACGCCTCACCAAAACTTTGAGAAATGAGTCTGGATTCAAACTACCTGCCTCAGTCACTATTCTGATGCCACCACCCGTCTGAGGCCATACATCTGCTGCCAGTTTCTCCATCTCCCTAATACCATCTTTACCAGGGACTGGTATTGCCACCCACCTCCACACTCTGTCATTGTGCCACTGCCTGACCTCATGCTACTGCTGTTGCGTTGCTGGTGCCGTGACCTCCACACTGTGTCATTGTGCCACTCTCTGACCTCATGCTACTGCTGCTGCTGTTGCTTCTGCCGTCACCTTCCCACCCTGTCATTGTGCCACTGTCTGACCTCATGCTGCTGCTGCTGTTGCTGCCATCACCTCCACACTGTGTCATTGTGCCACTTTCTGACCTCATGCTGCTGCTGCTGTTGATGCCATCACCTCCACACTGTGTCATTGTGCCAATGTCTGACCTCATGCTGCTGCTGCTTTTGATGCCATCACCTCCACACTGTGTCATTGTGCCACTCTGACCTCATGCTGCCGCTGTGGCTTCTGCCGTGACCTCCATACTCTGTCACTGTGCCACTTTGTGGCCTACTCCTGTTTTTGCCACCTCCTGAAAGTCATTGTGCCACTGTCTGACCTCATGCTGCTGCTGCTGTTGATGCCGTCACCTCCACACTGTGTCATTGTGCCACTCTCTGACCTCATGCTGCTGCTGTGGCTTCTGCTGTGACCTCCATACTCTGTCACTGTGCCACTCTGTGGCCTACTCCTCTTTTTGCCTCCTCCAGAATGTCATTGTGCTACTGTCTGACCTCGTGCTGCTGCTGTGGCTGCTGCCGTGACCTCCACACTCTGTCATTGGGCCACTCTGTGGCCTACTCCTGTTTTTGTCACCTCCAGAAAGTCATTGTGCCACTGTCTGACCTCATGATGCTGCTGTGGCTGCCGCCGTGACCTACACAATCTGTCATTGTGCCACTCTGTGGCCTACTCCTGTTTTTGCCACCTCCTGAAAGTCATTGTGCCACTGTCTGACCTCATGCTGCTGCTGCTGTTGATGCCGTCACCTCCACACTGTGTCATTGTGCCACTCTATGACCTCATGCTGCTGCTGTGGCTTCTGCCGTGACCTCCATACTCTGTCACTGTGCCACTCTGTGGCCTACTCCTGTTTTTTTCACCTCCAGAAAGTCATTGTGCCACTGTCTGACCTCATGTTGCTGCTGTGGCTGCTGTCATGACCTCCACCCTATGTCATTGGGCCACTGTCCCCCAAGCACTTCCAAGCACCGTGGCAGTATACAGTGGAGATGGAGGCAGGGAGTCCCTCAGAGTCACTTGCGCAGATGGCCCGCAGCATGCTGATTTGCCTGGCTAGTGACAGCCGAATAGTCACCATCCGGAATAGGGATGACTTCTGGCTCTGCATCCTCTTGGACCCTCGCTACAGGTCCAAAATGGGAGCCTTTTTTCCAGCTGCTGAGAGGGAGGACTAACTCAAGTACTATAGAGAAATCCTCCGTAGTCAGTTTGCTAACGTTACTAAACTATTTTTGGCCGAGACAATTCTACCTCCATCAACTCCATCATTATACCTAAAAAAGTAGAAACGTGGTAGTTTGAATCCAGTTTCTGTGTGACCCTAATTTGTTAAAATGCAGCGTATGAGTTGAAGGAGACCCTAACTGCAGGGAATGTTTTAGGTGCTTATTTTGCATTCAGTGCCATTAGTGATGGAATTTAGTACAAAACTGGAATGGGAAGCAAAAGCAAATGCTGCAAAACTGGCTTTGGATGAGCTTCTTCACTATGAAGAATGTGAATTGTATGTCCAACTTACAGAAAGTAAAAACCGCCTCCGGGACTATTAAATAAATAATAATGATCTTTAGAGCCCATAGAGGAAGCGTTTCCTTGAGCCTCGTTTGTCATATCCGTGTACTGTACCTCTTGCCTCCGTCCCTTGTCCACGATCCTTGCCGGCTTTCCTGACCTTACACTTGTCCCAACTCCGAGTTTGTCTTACGATTTTGTACCTCGCTACACCTCGGCTGCCACGCCAAGCAAGTCACGTCAGGGGTAGCGACCTGGTAGACTCCCACCGCAGCAAGTCCATCCCTACTTACATTCCGCTCCCTGGCGTGGCTATTGCCATCGTCCCCTTACTGTGCTGCGATCTGTGGCGGCTCCAGTAATCTACTACTGTGTTCTTTGACGCTATTGTACGATCTTAGCGCTCAGCTTGTTTTTTTCCAGCTGGGGCTGCCATGCCTTTATCAGGATGCATTCCCGCTTCAGTTTTTTGGTCAGTTTTGCCCCCATAAGTTCCCAGGGAATTTTAGAGTGAAGCGATTCTAAGAGCGGCGGCAGTCATGTGCGTGTCATACTAAAACACAGCATTGTATGAAGACAAAACCAAGCACCCTCTGCATATTTAAGCACGGCACAATGTTCTACAGCACCCTACAGGCTCTCCGCAGCCAGGAAATAGCTTTTTTATAACACGATTTGTCCCAAATTAATTTGGGACGAAAATAATTTTGACGGGAAATTCGTCGAATCGAATTTTTGAGAAATTTGTCCGTCTCTAATTATTACACTGTAGAAATGCATAGAGACACTTTTCGGACTCTGTTAGTGAATTGAGCATGACAAGTTCCTCTGGCAGAGAGTTCCACAGTCTCATCACTCTTACAGTAAAGAATCCCTTTCCATGTTTATGTAGAAACTTTCTTTCCTGAAGACACAAAGGACGCCCCTTTGTTCTGAATACAGTCCTGGGTATGAATAGATCTTGGGAGAGATCGCAATATTGACTTTTAATATATTTAAACATATTTATTATGTCCCCTCAAAGCTGTTTTTTCTCCAAACTAAATAACCTCAATCTTGCTAATGTTTTAATAAGTAATCATTGAATGGATTTTTCCTCTTCTTGTGCATAACCTTGCATTTATCTGTGTTAAACCTCATCTGCCAACGTATTCAAATCCCTTTGTAATAAAACATTATCCTCTATTGTGTTGATTCATTTACAGAGATTAGTATCATCTGCAAAGATTGTTATTCTACTGTGCAATCCATGTGTAAGATCATTAATGAAAATATTAAAGAGAATAGGGCCCAATACTGAACCCCGTGGTACCCCACTAATAACAGTCAACCAATCTGAGTATGTACCATTAATCACCACCCTTTGTTTTGTATCACTGAGCCAGTTACTTACCCACATGCAAGCATTTCCCCCAGTCCAAGCATTCTCATTTTACTTACCAACCTTTTATGTGGCACCATATCAAATGCTTTAGAAAAATCTAGATATATAACATCCATCTAGATATATAACATCCAATGCCTCACCATGTCCAGTCTAGAACTAACCTCCTCATAGAAGAAGATGAGATTAGTTTGACAGGACCGATCCTTCATAAACCCATGCTGGAACGGCGTTATACATTTATTTTCAGTGAGATACTCCAGGAAAGAATCTCTTAGAAAACCTTCAAACATTTTACCTACAATAGAGGTTAAACTTACCGACCCCTTTTTGAAGATTGGCACCACATTTGATATGTGAAAATCCTTTGGAACATACCCTGTTATTATATATTCCATAAATATTAAAAATAGGGGTCTATCTTTAACATTTCTTAACTCCCTTAGGACACTGGGTTGTATACCATCAGGACCTGGTGATTTCTATTTTAAGCTGTACTTCTTCCTGGGTTAGACAAAAAACATTTAAGATAGAGTTTACCTCATCCCTCTGCTCATCAACAGGAAGGTCATCTCTTTCAGTAAATACAGTGGAGAAAAATTGTTTAATAGGTTTGCTTTCTCCTCATCGCCCTCCACAATATCTTCATCACTGCTTTTCAAAGGGCGAACATTTTCAGTTTTAATCTTTTTACTATTCATATAGTTAAAAAATATTTTGGGGTTAGTTTTACTTTCTATGGCAATATGTCGTTCTGTCTCCAGCTCTGTCTTTGTCATTATTTTACATATTTTATTATGTTCCTTATAGTTTTTTAGTGGCTATTCGCTATCCTCCTGTTTAAATATTTATTGCCTCCTTTACTGTAGATCCACATTGGGGTTTTTTTGTTCTAATTATTATATTAACATAAGGTATGTACCTCTCACAGTGGGCCTTTTTAAAGACCTGGTGCAAAACTTTTTGTCTTTCGAAGCCGCCAAGATGACTTAACACAGTTTTTCGAACAGGTTGACAACCTATGCCTCTGCACTGACATTGATGAATTGTTTACAACTTTGGGTTTTGAACATGAGCCAAAACAGTGGCCTTTCTTTATTGACTCCTCAATATTAAGCCGCAAGGCTGTTTTGTTATACAGTGGTAATGTTCATCCTTCAATATCTATTGGCTATGCCGCACATATGAAAGAAACATTCAAGAATGTGGAACTGTTAAAACACATCAAGTACAGCAACTACAACTGGAACATCTGTGGAGACTTAAAAGTAGTAACACTGCTGCTTGAATTGCAGCTCTGACAAATTTCTTTTTTCCTACCTGACTGAAATCCAATGCGTGAAACTGTAAGTGAACACAAGGATCACTAAGATGATGTTGGTAAGAGAACCAAGACAAGTGTGTGATCACAGACCAAAGGAGTTGTACCACAGAGCAGCTAAAAGTGAACGTATTTCAGGAAATATGTATACTATTATAGGAGGCATTAGCCTGAAGAATGATGTGATAATTGAGTGACAACATGATGTCATAAATGGAGTAAATAATATCTTAAACTTGTAAGACTTTTAAGATTATATGTGGTGCATATTCTCATTGTAGTTTTGGGGATTACAGAAGTGGAAGTTTCAAAAGTATAATAAGAGAGAATAACACACATATATAGCCTCCTCTCATCTCCTCCTCTTTGGGATCTTTAACCTATCAGACATATGATTGTATCACTAATAAATATTCTTTTGAGAAAAACCCCCATAGATAATACAAAAACAGTTTTTACTGGATTGCACATTTAATTTGCTTAAAATAGCATATACAGCTCTATAGTGGCAGCCATAAAATGCCCACCATAGCAGTGTCTGCAATACAGTTTCCACCATAACAGTGCCAGGCATACAGTTTCAACCACAACTGTGCCAGTCATGCAGTGTTCAGCATGGCAGTGCCTGCCATACAGTGTTCATCATGCCAGTGCTCGCCATAACAGTGTCAACCATACAGTGCCCAAGATAACATTGCCCTCATTGGAATACAGCTGTCAAAAGATGAACATTACTTTCTGGTGTTCAAGGACAGACACAAAGAATGTTTGTGTCCTGATGGCTGGGGGCCACACAGAGGGACACCAGGGGTCGCTAGTTGTGCACCTCTGCTCTAGGGAGTGGCATTTTTAGCCATTTTTCCATAGGCTTCACTATAAAAAAAATGGCTGAGGAAATGCATGTTTAGGAAAAAAGAAACACAAAACAGAAGAAGCACAACAAAGAAAAGTGTATGTGATGGAAGTTTTACAATGTAGAAACTCTGGTTCTGAATAAAAAGGTGAAATATGCAGCAGACACACTGCAATTCAATAGAAAATGGAGCCACAACAGTATGTTCTTGGAGAGAAAGTTATGACACTGAATCATTGTACAAGATAAATGAAAGGGAGACACAGAAGAGCCATTATGGAGTGAGGAACTAAATGCTCCTCTCAGCTGACGTAGGCTATGCACTTGGCATATTCTGAGCCTAGGCCCTCTATGATTTGATACTACAATATCTGAGGATATAATGGCAGCCCTGAGCTTCCAGGGACAGCATTTGCCAGTGGATGTCTTGTCTGAGGGTGCCAGCTACCATTATCTGCACTAGAGTAAATAGTTATTGCAACATCCCATCCCGCCGAGAAGAAGTATGTGCAATGTTATGTTTCACAAAGAACAGCTTGTGTGTGTGTCTATCCGCAGGTCTGTTGCCCCCCTTTCTGCAGATTTTACATTAGTTTCAATGTGTACTCCCAACATTTACAATCTGGCGTCATAATTACACGTGGGAACGGTGCCATACACTGAACAGGCTTATGTTCTGCCAACTTCAGAGGTTCCTATATAAACCTACACATAGAATAATATCAGTCTTTGTCAAAACTGCTGAAAAATCCTGTTTCCAAAAACTGTTCGAGGTCCCCTTGTAGATTGCAGTGACAGATGTAGCTTTGCTTGTAATCATAATCTTGATAGTTTTTAAGACTTTAAAAACCTTCCGACCACCTCCCACTGTGCAAACACAGAAAATTAACCCATACTTCCAGTGCCGCTAGAGCTTCAGTGTTCACCTCCGGTCCCGCACTGATGACGTAATGTTTATGGATCATGATATTGCAAATAATCTTTGACCTCGGCAATCACATGTTTGCATGTACAGCGTGTGACCACAATGGTCAGTGATCGACTGCAGCATCATATGAGCCATGAACATGACATCAGTGAAGGATCAAGGAAGAAGACTGAAACTTTGGCATTACTGATATGGTAGCGATGGGACAGGTAAGTATGGGTAATTTTCTATTTAAGCACTGTGAGAGGTAGTAGGAATTTTTTTAAAAGTCTTAAAAAAAAACTTTAACCACTTGACATGCAGCGTACTAGTTGTGCCTAGTTGTGCCTGCACACATATTTTTTATTAGTTCATAAATCTTTTCCCAGTTCATTTGTTATGCTACACACAAATGCTACCATGCAATACACAAGAACTGCTGTCTTCTACAACCTCACACATACAAAGTCCACCCAACTCTTTCCCAGGGCCATGATTATTTCTCAGTCCACACAATCTCTGCAGAACTAGTTTCTATCAGAACAAGGACTCCCCAAAGCACTGAAGTACATGGGATGACCCTCCCCTAACTGTAACAATGACTTTCAGTTATGTTACTTGGCTCCACTGCATTCATCAATTCCTATACGCAGACATACCTCCCAACATTAAGCAAGAACATGCCACAAATATAAAAACATCCAAGAGCATGACTTCATACCAGGCCACACCACTAACCACGCCCAAGCATGTGATATTGTAAACCCCACAGTTAGGAATTCAGACACTAGGGCTCAGCCGAGAGACCTGGAAAAATGGGGATGGTTTCCAGAGAGGAAAATAACAGGGAAGGAGGAGTCAGTTAGTGTGTCCCTGTGCGAAAGAGAGAGAGGAGACAGTGGTGTTTTAGAAGGGAGATCCCCTGGTTGTAAATGTAGTGTCATGATTATGCCCGACAGACCCCCAGCTTCGAGTTCTGGTCGCCGGCCATGGCTGTTGTGACGAAAACCATGGTTTTTAACATAATACTTTGTATTCTTAGTTACCAGTGTGAACTGAGTCCTTCCTTCCCTGTGTGTTAATTGATTCCTGGCCAACGCCCGTGGCCAGGAATCCTCCAGCACCCTTTTAGTTAACGGTGTTCCTCTTTGATTGACAGTTTTGTTTCCCTATCCGGTTTTGTGTTCTTTCCACCAATTACCTCTGTTCTGTGTTCATCGGTTCCCTATTTAAGGATTCCCTTACCTGTCCCCTGTGTTTGTTATATTGGGTCTTTCCTATATCTTTTGCTTGCTGTTCTCTTATTGGATTTTCTGGTTACCTGACTTTGCTTGGCTTTGGACTATTCTTCTCCTCCTGATTTTGTACTGCATTGCCCGACAGTTACCGACTTGGCTCGTCTTACGTTTTTCTCTTCTGTCTCCCGATTTAGTACTGCGCTGCCCGCTTGCTGCCAACCTTGCTTGCCTGACGTTCCCTTATTGTGTTTTTTATTTGTTTGTCTGTGTCTTGTGTTTCCACGTATTCAGTATAGTGTTCAGTCTTCTGGTTGGGGCCGACCTTTTAAGGAGTCGGGTACCCCCAAAAGGCAGGGACAGTGGTTGGGACCAGCGTCAGGGCCTCACTCTGTCTGTGTCTTCTCGTGTGTCCCTGACCGATCCCTTAAAGTAGCGATGTTGACCATTTCACTTCCTCATGGTGCCTCTTAAAGGGGTTGTCTCACTATGCAGTTTCACTGAGCCACAAGCAGGTTTAGATTAATGCTTCCTGTCTCTTCCAGATTAGGCTGTGAGTGATTCTATAGCAGTGTTTCGCATGTCAGCTCCGTATTCACAGCCCTTCGAATTGCACTGGCATGAAAATAGGAGATCTTATCTATGACCTCTGAAACTCTCTGCTCCAAAGTAAACAAAGGTTACTAATATCCTTTGTTTATTAGAGATAGCACACTCTATTCATAATCTGTCGGCAGCCCTGTGTGCTGACCTGTGGTGACTTTACTCTCTGCTATCAGATGAGACAAAAAGAAGAGAGCAGGGGAGAGCAGGTCAGTAACCTAGAGAAACCTGTCTGCACTCAGAACAGATAAAATCTATTTTATCTCCTTAACAAAGTAAAATAAACAAAGCAATCTATTTTGACTGACTGTTCCCTACATATTGAAAACTAATCTTTGTAGCAAGACAATTCCTTTAACCAGAGAGCTTAAAGGAGTTGTCTCATTACGAGCTTTCAGCCTGTCAGTGAGCCTGGTAAGTTGAACTGAGGGGCGTGTTTCTTTGGGCTGCTTCTCTTCTGCTCCTCTCCCCCCCCCCCCATCAGCACACAGGCAGCTACCAACTTCTATACAGGGGGAGGGGAGGGGGTTTGCTGCCAGAGTTCACCCTGTGTGTGCCTGCCTAGGTCTGTTACAGGAGAGGGCTGGATCTATGAGTGTTGAGAAGAATGTGAAGTTTGGGGTGCTAATAGAGCAGAGGGGATGCATGTGTTCCTATATCCCCTGCTTAGCTTAAAGTCTCCACATTTTCCCCGCAAACAACAAGGGAAGTGTTACTATACTCATGATGTCTCACTAATACAGGAGAGCATAAAGTATTTTACATGCCTGTCTGTATAGTTATTAGTATAGTCAAAAGTTCCAAAGACATATCATGATTATTTGTAAACACACCCGGGTCAACTGCTGTCACATCTATCTGTGTAGAGAGCAGGGGGAAGCAGGGAAAACACAGGGTGAACTCTGGCAGCATGGACACAGATGCCGAGTCCTCCCTCCCCCCTCCCTCTACTACAGAAGCATTCTGTGCGGGAGGGGCTCTCTGCTTCGACCTGTCTTCAAAGACTGAGGAGTCATAAAGACCTGACCCGCCAGTAAGATAAGGATCAAAAAGGTCGGCTGCTTTTAGAGATTTGAGGAGCTGATGCACTCCTGCTAACAGGGCTAACTCAAAATCAGTAGGACATTTTTAATGAACATATATTGCAAAAGCTGACTTGTTTTAAAGATCTTTTAATTAAAAACCCAATCATTGTAGCGAGACAACCCCTTTAAAAATAAACACCTCGAAGCTAAGTAGAATATACATAGATAGAGAGGGAAACTACCATCCAACAGACGTACTGCGAAGTATGTGTCAGAAGCTCAGAGACTGCACTGACTGTCTTCTGGTTAGACGTGGCAAAAAGTAAAAGTATGGGGCAGATTCCTGTTCCATTGTTGAACAAAGGAAAATGTTAATGCTCCCAATTGTAGCCTACCTTACTGCTCACTGGTATTACAATATCACACCAGTTCTCACCTCCAACCACACCAAAACACATGATATTTCACCAGAACTCACCTCTAACCACACCCAAGCATCTGACATTGCACCAGGCCATTCCTCTAACCATACCCAATATATAAAGATATATTTATATACAGTAATATTGTTTATGTAAATAAATGCATGCAAATAACTATAAACAATGTTCTATGGATGATACATCTAAATAATGATTAAACAGTTATCTAATAACACTATAAGGCCATGTTCACACGACTTATTTTGACGTGGTTTAGGATGAGGTTTTCAGAGCATTTCCTTGCCCAAAACCTCATCCAAAACGCCCCCAGTTCATTTAATTGATTCCTATGTAAAAAGTTGTTGTAGTTCACACACGACAAGGTCTTTACACGCTTCTTTGGAAGCACTGAAAAAGAAATGTCATATCAATTCTTGAAGCGCGTTTTAGGCGCATTTTTCAAATCAATATAAGTTGCTCGGCACACTTACAATTTTTGATCACTAGTGTTGGGTATAAAGCACATAACACTTCAAATACGTATATACCCACACAATTACATAGAAAATAATGGTATTTATTTTCAAAAAAAACCAAAAGAAAGCGTTTCACCTACTAAAACAGGAGGGTAGTGAAGAGGCGCTAAGAAGCTATAGGGAAAAAAATAAAGTGTGTAAAATAAAGATAAAGGAAGCAAAGCTGGAGACAGAAAGACATATTGCTATAGAAAGTAAAACTAACCCCAAAATATTTTTTAACTATATAAATAGTAAAAAGATTAAAACAGAAAATGTTGGCCCTTTGAAAAATACTGAGGGAGAGACAATAGAGGGCGATGAGAAAAAAAGCAAACCTATTAAACACTTTTTTCTCCACTGTATTTACCGAGGAGGATGAGCTTCCAGTTGAACAGAGGGATAAGGTAAACTCCAACTTAAAGGTTTCTTGTCTAACCCAGGAAGTGCAGCTCCGACTCAGGAAGATTAGAATAGACAAATCCCCAGGTCCAGATGGCATACACCCACGTGTCCTAAGGGAGTTAAAGGGGTTTTATCGTTAAAAAATCATTTTAGATTAGGGGGACATAAAAATAACACTTTTGAAATTTGGGTTTTGCATTACCTCTGTCATTTTTTTTTAGCAGATATCAGGTTCTTGTAAATCTGTATTCTGTTTCTGTGTTGCTGGCAAACGCCCCTGGTCGATTCCCTAGACAGCCCCCTGCACTGTGTTTGGCTGGCGACATTTATTCCCGTTGGGAACGCCCCTAGACAGAAATGCCCCGGCCACCCCCCCTGCATGGATTGGCTCCTGACAGGGTTTTTTACCCCCCTCTGGCTGTTAAAATCTTTTGTGAAAGAAAGGTCTGCTCCCCTCTATGTCATCCCCAGCTATAGGGGGAAGGATCTGGCAATGCCCCTTTTTAAAAAGGGCTTTTGCCAAGAGGTTGTTCACCTCCTCACAGGTCCAGTCCTTAAGCCGCATTTTAAAAGAAGGCGTTCTGTTCCAGATCAAATGAAACCCTCCCCTCCAAATGATGTTATCTGTAGTGTTTTAATTTAAAATTAACACTTTCCCTTATAAGCTTTGGTAGTGCTGCTTGGGTTGATCACCCCCTGCAAGACAGGGGTTGGGATTAAACCCCCCTCAGTATTTTTTTTTTCTTTTTTAAATTTTTACCATTGTAAAGATATAAAAATTTTTGTTGAACATCTATAATTTTATTTTAAACCACAAAAGCTCCCCTTATAGTGTCCCCTCCTCACAGTAGTCACACCAAGCACTTCCAAAAAATATGTTTACAATGATATATTCTGGGGGGGATGAGAAATGATTTTTGGGGAGTATGTATGTGTATATATAACATTTAGAGTTTTTACATAATTTCAGGTCTCCTCTAAAAATGTGTAGAAATTTGGGGGGGGAAATACTCCCTGAGGGGCTAAACTCCCAAACCCCCTTCCCTTTAAAACCAAACTCTACCACACTTTTCAGGCCAAGTTATTACAGGTTGAGCGGGTCTTTTCTCAAAGCTGAGTGCTTCTCCCCCCCATTTTCACTCAATGTCATGACAGACAAGTTTTACTTGAAACGACATTTGTCCCTTTGTTGAGTAAGGTTTGCCTGTTGTCATATAAATTTTTTGAACACCACTAAAAAATGAAAATGGGCTTTCGGTAATTTGTGTGATAAGAGATTTAAAAGGGGTTGTGGAGCCTGAAGTCTGCAGACATAAGCAGGGAGGGGCTACAGAAGTTATATCCAGAAACCTTTGATCCCCTGTTTTTTAGAAAAAATTTTATGTCAAAGGTTTTTCAGTGAGGAGAGACACGCTCCTGGGGGAAGGCACCCTGCTGAGAGGGGAGACACGCCACTGGATTCAAACTCAATTGAGAAAAAAACTGAACCCAACGTCAAAAGAAAAACCCCTTTAATGATGTCATTGATAGGGCCCCCCTTTTAAAATTTATGGTGTTAAGAAAAGGGTATGTCCCCCAAAAGGGTTTGGGGCAGCAAATGTGGGGCCCAATATTTAAAAAAGGGGGCAAAAAGTGATCCAGGAAATATGGCCGGTAAACTTAACCTTGTTGTGGGGAAAATGTTTGAAGGTTTTCTCAGGGAGCTATCCTGGGTATTCAGAAAATAAAAGTTAAGCCGTTCCAGCATGGGTTTTTTTGAAGGATCGGTCCCCGTCAATAATCTCTCGCTTCTATGAAGTCAGTGCTGATGGATCGGGGGGAGGTGGATGTCATATCTAGATTTTTCTAAAGATTTGAACGGGCCACATAAAAATTGGTAAATAAATAGAATTTCTTGGACTGGGGGAAAATGTTGGGGTGGGGAAGCAACTGGCCAATGATAGAAAACAAAGGGTAGAATTTTCGGTACATACTCGGGGCTGGATTACTGTTATAGTGGGGACCAAAGGGTCAGTATTGGGCCCTATCCTCTTTAACATTTTCATTAATGATTACACAGGGATTAAAAAGTGAATTCGATCTTTGCAGACGTACTAAGCTCTGTAAAGTAATCAACCAATAAGGAAATGTGTTATTCAAAAAGATCTGGATAATTGGGGGCTTGGGGAGAGAAAAAGCGATGGGTTAACATGATAAATGCAAGGTTAAGGGACATGGGGAAAAAGAAAAACCGTTAAGGGTTATATGTTAAATGGAAAAAAAAAAAAAAACAACCAGAAATATCACCCCAATTGCTCTTTTGAGCCCAGGACTGATCCCGTGATCTAAAGTCCAATATATTTAGAGCAGGGTACTGTGAAAAAAACACAGATAAATATTACAATCAAACAACCAGAAATAACACCCCCAATGCTCTTAAGTAGGCCTATATCCTGTCGGGCCCTCCTATCATTTCTAGATCACTCTCCAAAATTCCAACATATCAGAAAAACACCAAAACGAGTGTCTATGATCAAAACATATCAAAATCTTTATTAATCAAACAGAGTTAAAAGTAATTAAAAATATACATGAGGTACACAAGATGTCACCAAAAATTTAAAAACGGTGACCCATATTTCCGAGCTACCCACCACTACAAAAAAGTTTTAATTTTTAGATATGTTTTCATAACATGTAAACGGGCATGACAGAAAATACACATATAACTAGCACTGCTCATAGTAGTCACTCACTAGATATACCTTAATATCGGTGGACACTAAGAGCCCGAATTGGAAACAGTACATAAAAGAAAACATTCCCAGTTATATGATAGCAATACTTAACCAGTGAAATGGTAGCTTGAGGGGTATCACCTGTAGCCCAACGCGCGTTTCGCGTTTAGATCGCTTCCTCAGGGGGTGATAACACTACCTCCTTCTAACAGCCTTTAAATAGTACCCAATATTGCCAGCACCTGAAGTCATCTCGGCGAATGCGGCGTGTTTGGAAGGAAGGCGTACTCTGCCCCACTTCCCGGCCCGTCCGCACCACTGCGCATTTCGCGGAAGAAACAATCTCCCGGACATGCGCGCAGCGCGATTGGACGCCGGAGCGGGCGCCGGTAGCACTTCCCCACACGGGGCATGCGCACAACTTCACGACAATCGCTGGCAACTCCAGGCAACACTTACAAGGTAAATTCTCTACTTGTGATGTAACAGGAGTATATGTTTAACGGTACTTTTAATAGACATTAACTTAGTCAGAGCCATTACTATCTTTTGACTCCCGACTATATCCGCAATGGCTATAATCTATAAATCTACATAATAGGCATCACAATAATCACACATAGTAAAACTGTATCTTATCACTTAATATCAAATGCCCAATAATAGTATTTACAGTCATGTAGTCATACAATATAATGTTTTGATCCGCTTCTTCAAGATGTCCATCATAATGATTATATCACTCAAGCGAGATCTCATAATGCGGGTTATTTTGTTTGAGTCCATTTATCCAAAACGGGTAGTCCTAGTTTTCATATAAGTTGCTTGGGAAAACCATGCAATATCTCACATACTCTTGGTTAACAGGCTGACAGAAAAAGAAGAAAATTAAAAACCAATTAAAAATAATAAATCAGAACAGTGTGGAAAAATCACAGAATAAGTCAACTAGCCATATGTTATTACAGCGGCATACATCTATCTCTATCATAAAAATGATGCAAAATTCAATTTTTCATTGAGTCCTACTGGGGACATGGTATTTAAAGCCACAATCCATTTAGTTTCTTTCTGTTCGAGGATCCTCGTGCAATCCCCACCTCTAATCCCTAAATTCACCAAGTCAATGCCCCTCACCTTCAATAATCCTGCATTACTGTCATGATATTTCAAGAAATGCCTCGGCAACGTTTTTAACTGGTCAAACTCTTCCACATCCCTTGCTGCTGTTATGTCCCGCACATGTTCTCGTACCCGGACTTTAAGTTCACGTGTGGTTATTCCAATGTATGATTTTTGACATGGACAACATGCCATATATACCACATTCTTGGTGTTGCATGTAATATAATGTCGGATCTTGTATTCACGGTCACCATCCGATGTCTGAAAGACATTGATCTTAATCATATTACAGCATGCCACACATTTTCCACAAGGAAAGAAGCCTTGTTTAGGACCTCTGGTACTTTAAGAAGCGGATCAAAATATTATATTGTATGACTACACGACTGTAAATACTATTATTGGGCATTTGATATTAAGTGATAAGATACAGTTTTACTATGTGTGACTATTGTGATGCCTATTGTGTAGATTTATAGATTATAGCCATTGCGGATATAGTCGGGAGTCAAAAGATAGTAATGGCTCTGACTAAGTTAATGTCTATTAGAAGTACCGTTAAACATATATCTCCATGTTACATCACAGAGTAGGGAACTTACCTTGTAAGTGTTGCCTGGAGTTGCCAGCGATTGTCCTGAAGTTGTGCGCATGCCCCGTGTGGGGAAGTGCTACCGGCGCCCGCTCCGGCGTCCAATCGCGCTGCGCGCATGTCCGGGAGATTGTTTCTTCCGCGCATGCGCAGTGGTGCGGGACTGCCGGAAGTGGGGCAGAGCACCCCATCCTTCCGAACACGGCGCATGCGCCGAGATGACTTCAGGTGCTGGCAATATTGGGTACTATTTAAAGGCTGTTAGAAGGAGGTAGTGTTATCACCCCCTGAGGAAGCGATCTAAACGCGAAACGCGCGTTGGGGCTACAGGTGATACCCCTCCAGCTACCATTTCACTGGTTAAGTATTGCTATCATATACTTGGGCATGTTTTCTCTTTTTTGTACGGTTTCCAATTGGGGCTCTTACGGCCATATGTATGAAGCTCGCCAGGTCGGAGCGCACCTTTCCGCTAGTTTTCCGGCAGAATCTGCGCCTGATTTATGTCGGGGTCGGGGCGCGCTCATACATAGCATGTAAAGTCCGCCGCGCCTCGCCAGTGTGTTAGTCGCAGTGCGGGACTTAGGCGCAGTGCGGCGCGGCACCTATGATTCGGCGCCGGAGGTAGTGCGGTCATCCAGGCGGGGACTAGTCCGCCGCGTCTGGCCAGTGTGTGGGGCGCAGTGCGGCGCAGAGCCTAAGATTCGCCGTCCGAGGCGGTGCACTCGTACATGTGGGCAAAAGTTCCCTGCGCTCCGCCAGTGTGCTTTGAGGCACAGTGCGGGACATGGGCGCAGTGCGGATTTAGCGCCCGTGCGGGACTGCGCCTAAAAACAGTCCCGATGCGAGACAGGCTGGAAAAAGCGAGAAATCATTCAGATGTCGGTGCGGAGTATGAATCAAAAATCGCCTTTATAAAGGTATTCAACATTCTCGGGAAAAGAGTTTGAAACCTTAAAAATAAAAATACATTAAAACAAAATCACTTTCCAATATCCTAATTCAAGAATTCGGAATTGGAAATTGCCGGGAAATACAGTAATTCAAATTCAGAAAGCTATTCTGATTGGTGGGCAAAAAACCAGCCAATCAGAATAGAGCGACATTTGAACCATTAAAACCTATGGAAGTTTAGACCAATCAGAATCCACGGCGGGATAGTTAAAAATACAGTAAATATGCTGAAAAGAGCTGATTGGTGAAGCGGCGTGGGCTCGTCTAGCTTACCCAATCAAGCGCGAGATACTTCTCATAGAGTTCTATGGGGAAAAGAAATTCTGAGCGCGCTCTGTGATTGGCTTAAGTCAAAAGAGCGGCCGTTTATTTGGACCAATGGGAAAGCGAGCGACGCTCCTATGGGTTTTCTAATTTCAATCAGAAAACAAACTGACATGCCGAAATCAAATTTATAAAACTATAGAAGTTGTCCCGTGTGTTATATAAAAGAATAATTATATGGGGTAACGAAAAAAAAATATTAATTCAAATAAAACATGTTTATTTCTTTATTTTCGTTAGCCCAAGGGATCCAATAGTATGGGGCAATGAAAATAAAGAAATAAACATAATTTTATTGATTTTAATATTTGTTTTCGTTACCCCATATTATCATTCGTTTTATATACACACGGGAAACTTCTGTAGTGTTTAAAATTTGATTTCGGCCATGTACAGTTTTATTCAGTTTGCATTAGAAAACCATAGGAGCGTTGCGCTCGCCTCCCATTGGTCCAAATAACGGCCCCTTTCTTTTAACTTAGCAATCACAGAGCGCGCTCAGAATTTCTTTTCCCCATAGAACTCTATAGAAAGTAGCTCGCGCTCTAATTGGCTAAGCTGGACGAGCCCCCCCGCTTCAACCAATTTAGCTCGTTTCTGCATTTTACTGTATTTTGACTGTCCCCCTTTGAATATGATTGGTAAATTTTCTCCATAGGATATAATGGGACATTGTCGCTCCTATTCTGATTGGTCAATTCTCCTCCATAGGTTATAATAGGACATTGGCGTCCTATTTGATTGGGTGGTTTATGCCGACAAGAGAATAGCTTAAACAATTTGAATTACTGTATTTCCGGCAAATTTTCTCTATTGCAATTCCCTATGTAGCGCCGGGACTCGGTGACAAACGCGTTTTTTCGGGATTTAACTGCTTTATTTGTTTAAAAAAGGGTTCGGCTCTTTATCTGATAATGTTTTACATTAATAAAAATAATTTTTTTATTTATACTCAAGCCCCACGGCGCTGAGCGCCAAGATTTCAGAGCGCCCATCTCTCCATAGACTATAATGGGAAAGTAGCTCGCGCTCTGATTGGCTGGATAGCCAAGCTCCCGCTAGCTCAGCCAATCAGCTCTTTTCGTCTTTTTACTGTATTTTGAACTGTCCCGCCTTTGATTTTTGATTGGTCCAAAATTCTCCATAGGATATAATGGGACTTTGTCGCTCCTATTTGATTGGTCATGTTTTCCAGGGTTTTAATGGTCTCTGTCGCTCCTATTTGATTGGGTGAAGCCCAAATCCCCGCTAGCTTAACCCAAACAGCTCTTTTCAGCATTTTTACTGTATTTTGAACTGTCCCGCCGGGGGTTGTGATTGGGCTAAACTTCTCCATAGGGTATAAAAGGGTCTTTGTCGCTCCTATTTTGATTGCCCGAGCTAGCCAAGCCCCGCTAGCTCAGCCAATCAGCTTTTTTCACCATTTTTACTGTTTTTGAACTGCCCCCCGTGGATTCTGATGGTCAAAACCTTCCCCATAGGTTTTAATGGTTCACTGTTGCTCCTATTCTGATGGCCGGTTTATGCCGACCAATGAGAATAGGTTTCAGATTTGAATTCTGTATTTTTCCTGGCAATTTACAATATCATAATTCTTGATTTTGCGCCGTTCTAGAGTTTTGAAAAATGATTTTTTTTTTAAATTATGTTTATTTTTTATGTTCAGCTCTTTTCTGACACTGTTTTCCGCCTTTTTCGGACTTTTTCGGAATCCTACTCCTGCTGCACGGAGCGGAGCGCCGAGATTTGTGTAGCGATCTTCTATCTGCTTCCTCGCATGTTCCGATCCTGCTTCACTTCGCCTCTGCCGGAGCATTTAGACCAAAATAAACCAGGTCTGCCTGTTGGAGCTGCCGAGCGCTGCACTGCGCTTCGCTTTGCCGACTCGCCATCGTACATGCCTCGGCGTATACGAGCGCGCCGCGTCCCACCCCGGAGCGCCTACCCCGCGCCCACACCGCGCCCATTGCCCGCCCCTTCATGCGGGGCGCAGCTGAAAGTGGCGAACACTGCGCCTAACACTGCATCCCCGCGTCCGATAGCGGGATTCGGGCCGGGAGGCGCAGAATACGCCAAAAAACAGGCGTAAAGCCCGATCATACATGTCGCCCTTAGTGTCCACCGATATTAAGGTATATCTAGTGAGTGACTACTATGAGCAGTGTTAGTTATATGTGTATTTTCTGTCATGCCCGTTTACATGTTATGATACATATCTAAAAATTACAACTTTTTGTAGTGGTGCTAGCTCGGATATATGGGTCACCTGTTTTACCATTTTTGGTGACTTCTTGTGTACCTCATGTATATTTTTAATTATTTTTAACTCTGTTTGATTAATAAAGATTTTGATACGTTTTGATCATAGACTCTCGTTTTGGTGTTTTTCTGATATGTTAAATGGAAAAACGCTGGGAAAAAGTGACATGGAAAAGGACTTGGGAATCCTGGTGGACAGTAAACTTAATTGGAGCAGCCAGTGTCAGACAGCAGCTGCCAAGGCAAACAGGATTATGGGGTGTATTGAAAGGGGCATAGATGCACATGATGAGAACATTATTATCCCATTATACAAGTCACTGGTTAGACCACACATGGAATATTGTGTACAGTTTTAGGCACCAGTGCACAGGAAAGACGTTGTAGAGCTTGAACAGGTACAAAGGTGGGCAACAAAAATAATAAAAGGACTGGGTGGACTACAGTACCCAGAAAGATTAGCAAGATTAGGGTTATTTAGTTTGGAGAAAAGGTGGCTTCGGGGGGGACATAATAAATATGTTTAAATACACCAAAGGTCAATATAGAGATCTCTCTCAAGAATTATTTATACCCAGGGCTGTATCTAGAACAAGGGGGCATCCTCTACGTCTTGAGGAACGAAAGTTTCTACATAAACATAGAAAGGGATTCTTTACTGTAAGAGCAGTGAGACTATGGAATTCTCTGCCAGAGGGACTTGTCATGGTGAATTCAATAACGGCGTTCAAAAAGGGTTTGGATGCATTTCTGGAGCGTAATAATATATCAAGTTATAGTGTCTAGGATTCAGGAGAGGTTTCATTGCTCCAGGGATTTTTCTGATTGCCAGATTGGAGTCGGGAAGGAATTTTTCCCTAAAATGAGGACAATTGGCTTCTACCTCATTGGGGTTTTTGCCTTCCTCTGGATCAACACCTTAGCACAACAGGCTGAACTGGATGGACGTCTTGTCTTTTTTCGGCCTTACAAACTATGAAATTTTATGATGATTCCACATGAGCGACCAATCGAATTCACATGGCCGTAGCACAGAAATGCATGAAGTACTTCACTTCATGCATTTCTGTGCTACGGCCAGCGTTTTCTGCTCATAAGAAGTACTAGCGCCTGTTTGTTTGTCAAAACATAAGGAAAGGGACACATCTGATGAACGTCTTGTTTGGACCGAAAACGTTTGTGAATTTGATTGGTCGCTCATGTGAAATCATCAAAAAAGTTGAGAATAAATAACATTATTTTCTATGTAATTGTGTGGGTATATACGTATTTCAAGTGTTAGGCGCGTTTTTCGCCATGGTTTTTGATGTATTTTTTATGCATTTTCGGCACATTTTCACCGCAGTTTTTGTCCTGGCTGTTAATTTGAATAGGTGAAAACCTCGTCAAAAACCTCTTCCAAAACCTCGCCGAGAAACGGCTCTTAAACCTCTTCTGAAGAAGCATGTTTCATGCGAGGTTTCGGGAGCAGAAACTTTCCGAAAACCTTGTCCAAAACCACGTCAAAATAAGCCGTGTGAACATACCCTAAGAAGAAGTACCATATTGTTACAAACTGAAAAAGTATACAAAGGCCAATATGACCAATTTAACAACTATACAAAGACCAAATACCCCCACAGCATGACCACATTACACCACCTCAAAATGTCTGAATAATACTGCCATACTGTTCCTAAATATAAATGTATGTACTAGAACCAATATGACTATCTATATCCATTAATATCCATCAATATCCATCCATTTACAGTAGTGATAAGCACCAGTTGTACAGAGGCATCTCTGCAGACAGTATAAGTGATTACAGAACAGTTACATCCAGTAACTCACAGATCATGTTTTCCTGAAGTATTTCACATTTCCTTTTCTTCTCCATCCAGTCCAGACATACAGTTGAAACCGGAAGTTTATATACACTATATAAAAAGACAAATATGCATGTTTTTCTCACTATCTGACTTGAAATCAGAATAAACCTTACCCGTTTTAGGTCAGTAAGGATTACCAAAATTATTTATATTTGCCAAAATATAGATCCAAAATAATGAGAGAGAGAATTTGTAAGGCATTTTTATTACTTTCTGCAAAGTCAAAGTTTACATACATTTCAGTAGAATTTGGTAGCATTGCCCTTAAACTTTAGGACTTGGTCAATCATTTTGAATATCCTTCCACAAGCTTCTCACAATAGTTGGTAGGAATTTGGACCCATTCCTCCTGACAGAACTGGTGTAATTGAGCCATAGTTGTAGGTCACCTAGCTTGCACCTGCCTTTTCAGCTTTGCCCAAAAATTTTCAGGGGGATTGAGATCAGGGATTTATGATGGCCACTTCAAAACATTGACTCTGTTATCCTTAAGCTGCGTTGTAACGATTTTGGCAGTATGCTTTGGGTCAGTGTCCATTTGGAAGACTCATTTCTGCCCAAGCTTTAACAGCAGATGTCTTGAGATGTTGCTTCAGTATTGACAGATTATATTCTTTCCTCATGATGTCATCTATTTTGTGTAGTGCTCCAGTCCCTCCTGCAGCAAAAAAACCCCACAACATGATGCTTCCACCCCCATGTGTTCACAGTTGGGATGGTGTTCTTAGGCTTCCAAGCTTCTCCCTTTTTCCTCCAAATGTAACAATGGTCATTATGGCCAAACAGTTCGATTTTAGTTTAGTAAGACCACAGGACATGTCTCAAAAAAATGTAGGTCTTTGTTCCTGTGTGCATTTGCAAACATTAATCTTATATGTTTCTTTTGGAGTAATGGCTTCTTCCTGGCAGGGTGGCTTTTCAGTCCATGTTGATCAAGTACACGTTTCACTGTGGATAAATGCAAAATCTTATCAGCTTCCACCAGTATTTTCGTAAGATCTTTTGCTTTTGTTCTTGGATTGATATGCACATGTCAGACCAAAGCACATTCATCTCTAAGACACAGAACATGTCTCCTTCCTGAGCGGTATGATAGCTGGACATTTCTATCTTGTTTGTACTTGCATATAATTATTTGTACAGGTGAACAAAATACCTTCAAGTATCTGGAAATTGCACCCAAGGATTAACCAGACTTATACAGGTCCACAATTCTCTTCCTGATATCTTGACTTATTTCTTTAGACTTTCCCATGATGTTACACACAGAAGCAGTGTGTTTCTGGTGTGCAATAAAATACATCCACAGTTGTGTCTCTAATTAACTTAGATGTTGCCAATAAACCTGTCAGAAGCTTTCAAAGACATTACATCATCATATGGGCTGTCCCATATTGCTTAAAGGCATAGTAATCCTAGTGCATGTAAACTTTGAATTTGCAGAAAATAATACAAATGCCTTAAAAATTATCTCTCTCTCGCTATTCTGGCATTTGGTAAACATAAATAATTTTGGTAATTCAAATTGACCTAAATTAGGTAAGGTTTATTCTGATTTCATGTCAGTGAGAAAAACATGCATATGTGTCTTTTTATATATTGTATGTAAACTTCATAGAGACGTGGTACATGTCTTCTGATGAAGCACCCGTGGAGGCGCGAAACACTTTAAGATTTTTTAGTGTATTCTTATGGTGTTGAAAGGTGAAATACTTTCTATGACACTTTTATAATAAATTTGTTTTTATATTACTGTGTCGACCTCAATGGAGATTATTTTTAGCATACAAGCGTCGGGTATTTGTTTTTTTGCCTAAGTTCGGGCTTTTATTACTATGTTTCATACAACTATATATGATGACCTATCCATGCTCCAACTCGTCTTTGCAAAATTTTCCACACAACGCAGTTTAGATTGACCATGAGATCACCGCTTTTTGTATTTGCTCTTACCTATAAAGCATTAAAAAACATAAAAAATGTTGAGATAAATTCTGAGCCATGAAGGCATGGTGTGTTATCTATAATGTTTAGTTTTGCTACATCTGTTTATCTTAGACACCTCACTTTTCCAGTACTTCCTTACCCGTTCCCCATCCATGTACAAATTCTAACAGGGTGATAGGTAGAAGTGGAGAAGAAGGTTCTGGGGTAATAGATGTGTGTTGTTGTTTCTGTAACACTAGGTTGTGTAACACAATGGTGAGGTGAGGGACAGTAGAGAGCTGATCATTAAGGTCATAAGTGTCAGCCTTGGTATGACAAAAACATCACCTTCTTTAAATAGTCACTCCCTTATAACATCCTTTTTTGATAATTTTATTAAAGAAATGGATTCATCGGTAATCTGAAGTGATCCAATGGGTTGAGATTAGTGTTGATTGAATTATTCTAGAAAAGTTAAGTTCTAGTAGAAGTTCTCAAATTTTTAGAACTCAAACCAAACATTTTACTGTTCATTCAAGTAAAGTTCTAGTTCTAATTCGACACGCCATTTTCAGTTTAGTTTTCAGCGATTTTCTGCACTTTTGGTGGACAGCCAATCGCCTTTCTGCACTTTTGGCGGCCATCCAATCAAAGTGTCAAAAACATCATCGCTGATGTGTAGGGCTCTCATTGGCTGCTAAAATCACATGACCATGTTAAATATTATATATATATATATATATATATATATATATATATATATATTATATATATATATATATATATATATATTATATTTCACTGTATTGCCTTGTGAACGCCATTTTCAGCTCACTCTCTGCACTGTACAGACTGCTCTTAGTTAGACATCTCCATAGACATCAATAGTTAGGGAGTTTGGTATTGCTGGCTGCATCTTTCCCGCACCCAGAAGCTGTTATTTGGTGTCCTTTGCAGGCTCACATAACGCCTAACTCTCATATACATGGATATATATTATACAGAGTGCTTGGATTTGCTAAATCATTCTCAGTGCCCAAAAGTAAAATTTTTGCAGTTGTGGGGGTTCAGTGACTATATACCACACCGTCTCCAAATCTCCTATGTGTCAAAGGGGCTTTTGGGTCCCCTCAGGATGCAGGGCCCCATAGAAGCTGCTACCACTGCACCTCTTATAGCTATGCCCCTGCTTGCAAGCTGTCCTCATCTCTTAGCCATTGAAAGGAATGAAATATTTTAGCCTCTCAATTTTTTTCTGTCACCCTTAGAGCCAACTTTTCTTCCTTAAGTTGTTCCACGTATCCAGTTTACTGTTATGGATGGTAATTCCAGCTTCTCCTTACCTGTATAGGTATAAAAATTAACCAGAACATCTTCTCCCATAGATGTTAATGGGGTTCAAAGTTCGAGTTCGAATAGAACTTTGAACCGAACTCACAAAAGTTTGAGGTTCTAATCGAACTAGAACTATTTACTGTTCGCTCAACTCTAGTCGTGAGTAGTGCAACGGTTCCAACGTAGTAAAAAAGGGCAAAGCTGTAAAAATACAAAAAGACTGACCAGTGTTTGGCTGGCAGCTCCAGTCTGTCTCATTAATAGGGGGTGTAAGAACTGAAAGTCCCATTTGTGGCATGAATTTTAAATACAGCCCTGCAGATAGGTAAATCCCAATAAGGCAGGTGGCAACCTAAATTAGCTAGGCAGAAAGTAGGCAGACCCATATTATTAGGAAGGTAAGTCCACCCAATTCTATATCTAGGTAGAAAAGACAACCATTAGGCACTTAAGTCCTTGGAAGATAAGTAAGTAAACTTGAAGATAAGGACCAAGTCTGATAAATAGGTAGGGGAAGCCCAAAGTAAGTAGTTAGGCATAGCCATCGTAGGTATGGCCCCAAATGTTTAATAGTGACCCCTTTAGTAAAATAAAAAGCCTCACCTCTCACTGTTCCACTAATAAGCAGCAGGCTCTAGCGTATGAGGCTCAGCAGAGGCGGTTTGATGCTTCCCTGACAGCTTGTTGGCTAGAGACCTAAAACAGTCCATGGCCTACAAGGCTAGGTGCAAGTGGCATATTGTTGTGATACTATCATGCCAACTATGTTGTTGCACCACCCTGATCTCTAGTAGGCCATAGGTCTAATCCAGCCTGTGACTTATAAGGCATATTTTCAGTGCTCATTTTTTCAATGTAAGAAACTTTGAACATATAGATTTTTTGTCATGTTTCACACAGGAAATGCTTGAAAATTGACTATTTTTGTCAATGGTGATGGCTAAAAACATCATGCAATACTCGGCCAAAAGATTTGTATGTGGTTTTTAAACAGATCCACGTCCAAAACAACTTATAAATGAATGGGACTTGTTTCTAAATGTAAACCACAAGTTAAAAAAACCCAAAATGCAATAACCATATGAAATACTATCACACAAGAAAAACAATATCGGGCACCAAGGGGTTAAAGCTTCCTTTTCTGAAGGCTTATCCTCCTTTCAGCCACAACAACATGGGTCACATGGACACTTTCAGCATACGGCCCCCGTTCTGCACAAATCCCCTTTGGTGGGCTCCAATAAAAGATAAATCCCCTGAAACGATAGAAGAAGTAAAGCGGCACTCACCAATTCGGGTTTTTCCGTCTTATTGCAAATCACATTATGCGGCATAGGGCGGAACGACGGGTGGTTAAAAAAACGCCAACAATTGTTTTCACCGATCCCCCGCTTCCCTGGGCATAAAAGGGGGTGACGCAAAACGCCTTAAAAACCTCCCCACCCCGTGTATCACCATATACCGGGACCTTTAAAACAACCAATGTAGTAACAAAAAAAAAATTACAAATCATTTCACAATGATTAAAAACATATATTAAAAAAACAAAACAATATCTAATCAAAAAAACGAGGACAGGTCATTTTAATCATTAAGTCCCAATATACCAAACGCTTTGTGCGCAGTATCCCCTGCGCTTCACATTGGAGAATCGATATGCGATCGACTCCATTCCTGATGTCATAATTCTTTGTACACCTGCCAAACATAATTGGTAGTGATAACCTCATTATGGACATCACTGAGATGTATAGAAACCTAGGTGCTCCTTCTTTGTTCACAGAAATAGGATGTTCCCTAATCCTATTAAATAAAGGACGGATCGTTTATCCCTATATAAAACCGTCCACGACGTGCACAATAGAACGTAAACCCACAAAATTTGAGCGACCATTATCAAATCATTGACTACATGTGTCACGGAGCCTAATTTTACATTCTCAAAACTCTTTACCCCTGTTTTCATCATTATTACAGAATGAGAAACTCCCAGTCTATGGAATACCTTTAGGGGCTCTATCCCTTAACCAATTTAACTTTTCACAATGGTAATTTGCCCCGTACAAACTCGTCCCTCTTAATTCCGACACAACTACAAAAGTGATGAAACAGGATTCAAAAATGAGTCTTTTGCCTTTAGATCCTTCATCATTACAAGTATATGCCAATTTTTTCCTTAGGGCTTTCTTTTATCACATCAGAAACATGTTACTATACTGAAATGACAACACAGTATCTTTCATGCCCTTCTTGACTCGTTTTTTATATTAAGAGTTTTTTGACTTTGGCGCACTGCGCTCCCTGTTCATTCAGATAGCGGGCAGCTTATATCTTATATCTTATACAGCAATTTTATAGTCACACGTGAATTGAAAGGTGCCAAAAATACCTTGTATCATCCAACTCTATAACAGATACTGTTTTTTGACTTGGCGTACTACAGCTTTTGTTCAATCAGATTAGCGTGCACTTATATCTTATACAGCAATTTTTTATAGTCCCACAGTGAATTGAAAGGTGCCAAAAAATACCTGTTATCAACCGAATCTATAACAGATACGTGTTTTTTTTGACTTGGCGCAATTGCAGCTTTGTTCATTCAGATAGTCTTGCACTTATATCTTATACAGCAAATTTTTTGTAGTCACACAGTGAATTGAAAGGTGCCAAAAATTCCTTGTATCATCCGAATCTATTACAGATACGTGTTTTTTGACTTTGGCGCACTGCACTTGTTTCATTCAGATAGCGAGCACTTTATATTCTTTATACAGCCATTTATATCACCCACAGTGAATTGAAAGGTACCAAAAAACAACTTGTATTATACGAAAACAAACAGATACGTTTTTTTTTGCACTTCTGCCCCAGTCCAGATTTGTTAAACTTTGACTCCACAATTTTGTTTTGATTAGATTGATTTGAGATAGCTGTGATTTTGCCGTCTGTTTAAAAATAGACTTTCAAAACTATTCCATACCTTCTCAAAATTTTTATATTTCTTGTAAAGTGGGAGTCGAAATTCAGGTGGTACGCGGAGCAAAGAGGGGGGTAGCACATGGAGGGTAGAGTACCAGAGAAGGTGCTCCTTCCGTGCTGGCAACACCATTCCACGGATCCATCCGGTTGCGGACCGTCAGGCCATGTCATCGCTGGTCAGGGCCCTGTGAATCTCAGTAATGAACAGCGTCGCCATTCTGTCCTTCAAGGTTATAATGCAACCTGCAGCCAGCAGACTTACCATCCTCGTCTCACCCATTCCCCGGCCACAAATGTCATCATCAGCATCGCATCGTCCAGCCGTCCAACATGAAGCGAAGGCACCAAATGTCAACTCGTGTACCCACCACTGTGGATAATCCCATTTTTTCTGAAGACCTCTTTAATGACAAATGCGGTTGGGTCAGAAGGCATGTAAAAGATTAATAGGATGATTTAGTCTGCTCTGACGCCCAGTTTACTGATGCATCATAGGAGGCGAAGGAAGCCAGTCAATCGGCAAAAATCCCGGCGCTCTGCAAAACGCCTGCAGTGCCCCCTTGCTTGAAGCCCACAGCTTCTGGATGCAGAATGACAGGATCGGACAAGTCACCTGTTTGATATGATTGATGATGACATGCGGAATCCACCATGGTCTTTTCCACGCAGAATTTGCTTGCGAGCGCTTCAATCAGTGGACGAGGAGGAAGACGATGGGGTAGTGTACCAAGACGGGTCCCTGCACTAAAAAGGGAGAACGCGGTCGCAGAAGTCCGCTGATATTATTCCCGCCACCACTGTCAGCGCAACCCCAGCTCCTCACTTACACCCATCAAAAAGTCCAGACCTCTCAAGCCTAGGGCCTTCTTTGAGCAAGCCCTCTGATTTCACCCAGCATGTTCATATGCCGCCTTTGCCGTAAACGCAAAGTAAGGCCAAGAACCTTAGGGTTAACCACCAATCCCAACAATGTCTAGTCACATCAGCGGAATGCATGAGTTGAAAGGAGGCAACACTTGGCCAAAAAAGGTCAGACCAACCGCCGGGCCTCCAACCACTGTCACACCCTCTGTCTCCGCCTCCCTCCTCCTCCGCCCCGACCAAGGCGTCCCAGCTGCCCCATGTCTCACAGAGTCTGATCCATGGATCAGCCTCCGCTTCAGCCTTCCGTCGCCCCCCGAGTATAACCAGAACCACCATAGACCATCCTACCCCTTCTCCTCCCACCAGTTTGAACGACCGGCACGCCGTACAGGCGGCCAGTCTAGCAGACCAGCCTTCTGACTACCCGTATGGGAGTCAGAAGAAACACTTCACCCCAAACCATCCCAAAAGCCACAAGCCTGAATTCGGCATTGCCAGCTTTTGGCCTTGTAAATGTTGCCATTTCCGTCGGTGGACACAGATGGGTTCCGCCACGTCATGGCCCTCGCCGCCCCCAATACAAGAAGCCGCGAGCAGCGGCCATTTCTTGCCAAAAAGCCGTCCCTCGCCCTGGCCAGACACGGTCCTAAAATTTCAAGCCGTGGTTCTGCATCTGTGTCCGGAAAAAGTCCATCTGACCACCGAACACATGAACTATAAGCACGGCCAAGGCCGCTATATCTCGTGACAGCTCCAACTGTGACTGGGTGGATTCTCTGGGTGACAGTGCTCTCATGCTCGGCGCACGCTCTTCAAAACTGGAGGATGGGTGCAGGGGCCTTCTTTCCCCCCCAAGGTCCGCGGTGGCATCACTGCCCAGAAAAACCCAACCTTTTGAAATTAAATCTATGTCATTGGAGACCGTTCCCCCCCACTCAGGTCCAGGACTGTGACGGCTCTCCGCATACGAGACCAGCGCTGGCCAGGGGAAAAAAATCTTGTGCCAGGCAAGGTGGTATGCGATAACGGGCGAAATCTGCTGGCCGCCCTTAAGATCGGCAGGCTGGAGCACATCCCTTGCCTGGCACATCTCATGAACCTCGTCGTCCAAAATTTCCTAAAGAGCTACCCGTGTCTGGACTCCGCTGAAGAAGGCTCGAGGTCTAGTTCGCACTTCCCCCGTTCGCAAACACCCTGCTTCGTCCCTTCTGGGCTGTTGTTGCAGCGTCAGCTCGGCCTCCAAGTTAAACCCGACTCATTGTTGACGTGGCAACCTACGCTGGAATCCACCCTCCACATGCTCCAGCGATTGTGGCATCAGCTCAAATGCATTACCATACGAAGTGGACACATGGCCTGACAAGCAGCGGTGGCAGACCTCGGGGTGTTTGAGTCCACCGAGAAGTGGAAGGCAGTGAAGAGCCTGTACCATCCTTTGCAGAATGGTCAGTGCGGACGATGCCCTTGTCAGCATGAGCATTGTGGAGATCCTTATTTCTGGAACGATCGTTGGACACCCTCTGAACATCAGGTCCTGCAAGCGGCGCGAGAGGAGATGGAACACAGATGCGGACACGGAGACTTTTCTCTCCGTCCGAATCCTCAAGGCCCGCATTTTCCAATTTTATCGGTCCTTCTTTAAGCGTGTTCGGGGTCCAGGGTAGTGCAAGACGGCGCCTCAGCTCTCAGGTGAATCATCTGAGCAATCAGGCTGTGTTTAAAAGCGTGCCGGAGGAAGCGGAGTAGGAGGAGTAAGAGGTATTCCTAGACACCGATGTTACTACTCCCTGCCTTGGAAAGAGGTTGCGCGAATTATAAGGCGGAGGAGAAGATGAGAAGAGACTTTCTATGACCCTTCGAACCCAGAGGCTTGGAAATCAAGGCCCATCTCTCACATGCGTGCTTTGGATCTGCCATTTCCTCCAACATGATCCTCCATTAAGGCCATACAAAATTGAACAACAGTTACTTGGGGTGGCCACCCTCGCTGATCCCCGGTAGCAAACTAAACTCAGCACTTTCCTTCCAACCCACCCAAAAGAGAGTGAAATGCAGGAAATGGAGACCATGCTGATTGATCAACGGGAGACATCTGTTGCGCCTGCTTTCACGTTCTTCAAATGTCACGGTGAAAACAACGCCAGCGACTGACAGCATTAAGAGTGCCAAGTACCCGTAGCGCAGCAGCAACGAAGGTGCAGAAGCCTAATGGGTGACCTCAGGCGAATCTTCTTATTACCACCTCACCAATGCATCAATGCAGCACACATACAACACCCCAGAGAACCCCGCGAAGATCATGGTGCACACTATCGCGTCCTCACAACCGATGTTTTGTATGTGTTCCGGACCCCAATAGACTTCTGGGTATCCAAAATGGAGAAATGCGCCCCGAGCTGGCTCGCCACGCCACTAGAGGTGTTGTCCCTGCCCACCAGCCAGCGTCAATATCGAGCGGACCTTCAGCACAGCAGCCGAGATACAATTACAGACACACGCATACGCTTTCCCACAGATAATGTGGATCGTTTGACTTTCATCAAGATGAATCAGCAGGATTCACTGATGAATGTTGTGGGCCCCAAAAGCCGAGTCACCGATTAGTTGCTGGTCTACTTCACATTCCTCTCCAAACAGAATTGGTCCTCTTGATATACTTATTTTTAAATGATCAATTCTTCCTCTGCCAATTTTTACTTCTCATTCCCCAACAGTTCATTTTTGCTGTTTTGCTGTGAGGAGTCAGTAAAAGACACCAGGTTTCGTGACAAAACCATATTCCATTTACTCACTTCATCTTTAGAATTTTTGCATTGTCAATGGTTTTGGGTCGTGTTGCCTCACAATTTTTAATAGTGGCTGAGAAGTCATTTTATAATTTTTTTGAGGTTATGGTGCCGTGAATTACAGCAAATAATCGTGGTCCTTTGGAACAAAATGTGGCTTTTTAAGTGCATTCTCCCTCACAATTTTTAACAGTGGCTGAGAGTCATTTTATAATTTTTGGGCATGCTGCTTTGAATTGCAGCAATCCTACAGGTCCTATACTAAAAAAAATGTTGTTTATCTAACAGACATGTTGTTCTTCACAATTGTCAAGAGTTGCTTCAAGTGAGTTGGGCTGTCAGAAACAGGAAAGATAGGACACTGTTAATGGAAACATATTGCAAAATGATTGTTTTTTTGCAAGATCTTTTAAAATAGCCTAACAATCCCTGTATTGAGCCAACAACCCATTTAATCAATTAAAAAAGAGAAACAAAGACAAGGGAGGAATTCCATCCTAATTTTAAAAATGTGTTTTCTAAACTTATCTACTAAAAAACTTGCATGTACAAAATAGCTGGTAAAAAAATTCCTCTGAAATGTACAAGGGATGTACAAGGAAGACTAGACCAGAAGTAGGTTATTCTGAGGACATGAGTATGGAGCACGGGACAGAGAACTAAGAACAGAGACAATTTCCTCCAGCACGTTAGTAAAATAAAAAAGAATGCCAAGACAAGGCAACCTGGTGAAAACAGGAGCTTTAACCACCAGTAATGCCCAATGAAGCTCAATTGGTCCCACTCATACGGAGGGGCAAGCGCTACCCATGTCCTGACTGTTAAAGCGTGGGGCCGCTCGCATCAGGAAGTCGGAAGTCCTCACACTTCCGCATCCCACACTCTGCTTCAGCACGACAGTTTTCGTTTCTCCGCGTCATCAAGGGCATCTTTTAACCGCGTGGTAAAAGATGACGGAACGCCAGCCTGGGCTCTCATCTCACCGCACCCTACTTGTTACTCCGCCACTGGGTCATACTGCGGTCCAGGACAATATACAATTTCCCAGTGAAAACTAAATGAGGTTTGAAAGAACTCCTTTTCCGGCACTTTTAATCTGGGTACCATGAGAATAGTGCGCTAGCAGCAAGGAACATGACACCGCCAAACTGTACACATAGCTCTATATACACAGAGAATATAGTGCGCATCACAGAGCCTTGACTCCGCCAAACTGTACACATAAGCTCTATAAACTGAGAGTATAGTGCTCAGCGCAGGTGCCGACAACCGCAACAGTACACATAGCTCTATACTACAGAGAATAGTGCTCACACAGGAGCCGGACACCGCCAAACTGTACACATAGCACACACTGCAGAGAATAGTGCTCAGCACAGGAGCCTGACACCGCCAAAACTGTACACTAGCTCTATACTACAGAGAATAGTGCTCAGCACAGTAACCTGACACCGCCAACCGAACACATAGCTCAATACTGCAGAGAATAAGTAGCTCAGCACAGAACCTTACAAAACCGCCAAAACCGTACTCATACTCTATACTGCAGAGAAAATTGCTCACACAGAGCCTGACACCCGCCAAACTGTACACATTGCTCTATACTGCATAGAATAGTGCTGAGCACAGGACCAGACACCGCCAAACCGTAACACATCGCTCCTATACGACTACAGAGAATATGCTCAGCAACAGAAGCCTGAACACCGCCAAACTGTACACAATCTAGCTCTATACTACAGAGAATATTGCTCAGCACAGAGCCTGACACCGCCAAAACAGTAAACTCATAGCTCTATAGACACAGAGAATAGTGCTCACAGTTTGGGGCTCATGCTGCGTTCCAGACAGGATAATCAATGTCCAGTCAAGAAAATATGTCAAATCATTCTGCCTTCTGACACTTTTTAATTTGTGTACTGTTGTACAAGACAGGGATATGAATGGTGTGTGATTTTTTTTCTGTGGCATTTATAACCTAAGTGTGTTTGCCTAAGATGTAGCACATTATTCATTTGTCAGTTGTGGATGTAATTCCAGCTTCTCTCAGCCCAGTTGTGGTGTAAAAAAAGAAGGTGGTTGTTTCCTCTCCCATAGACTTTAATGGTCATCGCGATAAACGCCCGTTTATCGACATCGAAAATCGTCTAGATAACTGCCGATATCGACTATCGAAACGATGACGATAGTCAACATAATCGCTCATCACTAGTTGTAGCATATTGCTATCTGCCATCTCACTGTCACTTGCTACGCAAGGATCTCCCACAGTGTATAGGAGAACACTAAAAACACAATATGTACATTCACATTATAGCATATACACATTTTCACAACATTCTTTAGTTGTTCTAAAATGTCCTTTAGTTGTTCTCTTAATGGACATTTGTCCTTTTATTTTGTTAAGACTCTAAAATGTAGTAGTAAATCCTGGGAATTACCAGCTTCCTATGAATTGACAAGTAGTATGTCATTGGATTGGTTTGGGCACAGGAGCTGTGGGAGTGATCTGTACATATTGTCCTCCGTTTTTGTCATGTATGGAAGCTTATTTGGATTTCGTTTTTGGATTTCAAGTATTTTGCAAAGTTAAAATACCATCTGAAATCCAACAGTATTTTAACTTTGCCGCACAGTGGTTTTTGCCGTGGTTTTTGCGCAAAAAATGGTCGAACTTCGGATTCCCGCCAGCCCCGTACATTGAGGCTACGTGAATCCGACAGGAATCCGTCGGAAAATAGAACGTTTGATTTTCTGCTGGGCGGCAGAATGCTTAATAGGTTGTCTCACACATTGATTCATCTTACCTCAGTCCTTTTTTTGTTTCACTTGAATTCAGGAAGCGTGTTTACTGGCTTCCCCACTAGGCTGCAGTAGAAGCCCGGTCCCTGTACTTTTAGCATCCAATGCCTTGCAGCCTATTCAGATAGATCATACGGTCTGTACTTATAACGACCTGAGGAGCTTTATGCACCCATACAAAGGGATATCTCAGAATAGGTAGGACACTGCTAATGGACTGATATTGCAAAGTTACTTGTTTTTGCAAGATCTTTAACATAGAAAGCAATCCTTGTAGTAAAACAACCCCTTTAAGTAGAAAACCCATGCTGTGTAGATTACAGCACAGATTTTCTATCGAGGTCTACACTGCCTTGGGTACAGTCAGATTTTCGGCAGATTCTAGATACTTAATCCACCAAAAATCCACCGAAGATCCAGTGCTGTGTAGACATAGCCTAAATCTGTGTTGAAAAGTGCAGTAACTTCTACCTCCACTTGTGTTTTTTTCTTATTTTGGGATCAGGGTGATGTGGCTCACAAGTTTATGGAGGCATTAGTTTACCTTTCAGTAGATTATTTCACATGGTCAGGAATATAGGTGTTATGGCCTGAGCTTTCCTCATTGTTACCTGAACTGAAGACTGAGGAGAGAATGTTATGATCTTCTGATTTTCTGTGTCGCAGTGTGTCTGTATAGAAAATAAATGGAAATAAAATATACAGACTGGGGATTTGTGGGCAGACTATATAAAGAATTATCAAAGGAGAGGCATTCCCTTGTAATACCTTGTATGAATGGGACTATTCACTTGTTTTAGATGGTGGAGATAAAGGAAATGCAGATCTCTTTTTAAGAGTAGGCCTAACCTTGGGACTCCGGTCACTAAGAACATAAAATTTAAACTATCTTGGTATAACATTAGATCTTTTAGCCTACCTCTTAGATTTGTAAGTTCAAGCTGGAGCTTGAGAGCCAGAAATCCCTTTCCTAAACAGAGCAGCAATGTTAAGTTATCAACCTTGATGTCACGGTTGGAGGTAGTGGATCTTCTGGACCACCGCAAGCGATGGCAATAGCCACGCCAGGGAGCAGAATCTAAGTAGGTCCCGGTGTTCACCAGAGCCCGCCATAAAGCGGCATGGACTTGCTGCGGCGGGAGTCTACCAGGTTGCTACCCCTGACGTGAATTGCTTGCGGAGGCAGCCGAGGTGTAGCGTGGTACAAAATCGGAAGGCAGGCTCATAGTCGGGGACAGGCAGGAAGGTCAGGGCAGGCAGCAAGATTCATGGTCGAGGGACGGTACGGTACACGGTAATCAGAACAAGACTTCAGGAACGCTTTCTCAGTAGGCTAAATGGCATTAAAGATCCGCAAAGGCATCAGGAAGAGGCAGGCTTAAATAAGGGCAGCGGACAGGAATACCCAATTACCGGTTCGCTGGCCCTTTAAATTTAACAGAGCCGGTGCGTGCACGCCCTAGGGAGACAGGAGCAGCAGCAGGAGCGTGGCCTGCAGGACAAGTGCGTCCGCTGCCCGACATGGGGGCAGCGGCACCGCTAGACTGGGGGGCACGGGTGCGCCTGCAACCCGGTTTGAGGAAAACAGGGGCACCCGTGCCACTTGAAATATGGAATCCCGTCAATAAAAGCTTTGTGGGTTATCTGAAAGGGAAATAGATGTATAACATCGAGACAAAAATCACGTAGAGCTCTTTGAGTTAATGTAACTTGCCTATCATGTTCATGAAGAGCTTTTCTAAATCTGTAAGTTCATGATTTAGGAACTTTGAGGGTGCCAAGACTTGGTGGATGTTTGCATGTTGTAAGAGAATTATTACATTCTCAAGTGTTTGAACCAACTATGTTATTTATTTCTGATAAGAGGAATAAAGACTTGTAACCAGGGTTGTCATTTAAGAGGCAGAAGATGTTTGGTATTATAAAATCAGTGAGTAGAAATAATAGAAAAGTGAGAAATGTTGTGGGGCTTTAAAATGTGTTTTCAAGGCCTATACTATACCCCTGACTACCATGTCTACAACCTGGTACGGGGAAAGTCAATCAAGTGAAAGCTATATATGTAGAGAACCCCTGGGATTGAAGATGTACAGCAGGTGCCTATGGTCTAACTCGGCTGGCACCCTTTAGACCTGAAGTGGGCTCTGATCCTACTTCACAAGCACCACAGACAATTTGACATACATGTACGTTAAATGTCTTAAAGAGGTTTTGCAGAACATACTGTACAGTGTTTTTGCTAGTGCCTGACAGATAAAAGACCTTGAAAAAGGTGAGAGTGAGAAGCTCTGCAATGAATCTGTTAGACATGATCTGAGTTTAAAACAGACACAGATCTACTGAGTGTTGTGCAGTTGTGCAAGTGTATTGGAGCAGTTGAAAGCTTAGGTCTTGCCTTGCCTACTCTCAAAGACTAGGTCCAGAGAATAGGTGTAGGATGCGGACAAGAACGTTAATGAGCTGAAGGACAAATTTGGTGCCATTTTTCAAGTGCTCTGCTCATCAGTTTCTTGGAGTGCTGGAGGATTAGAGACATCTGGGTCTGGCCTATTAGCATATGCTTCATAAGCTAAAGAGATACGTGGCTATCCATCAAAGCTGAGACCAAAAGTTGAGACCATTTTTTAAGGTTTTGTTTAGGCCGGAACAACTTACAACTTGGTCGAAACTAAGCAATGTCTGCCTTAAAACGTGCATTTTGGTCTTTTGGGTTGCAATATGTGTTGTAGCTCTGTGTTTCTCTACACCTATACATATGGTGTATAACAACCCATGGAGGAAGCTGGATTTCTTTTTATCAGTGAAGAGCTCCTTCAATGCATATCTTGCTTGGTCAAAAATCTGCCGTGACCCCGATTGTAGATAATGTTTTTAAACCTAGGGTAACATTCAAACAGCAGAGAGTTTATTGTTAATTGACTCTTCACTTCACTAGTCAAACAACTTTCTCTGTGGTTTGCTGGTACCTTCAGGTGGTAGATCTATGCCTGCTGAGAGATTTACAGTTAGAATTGTGGACTTTAAACGGATTAATTCATGGTGAGCTTGGAAAGAAGCAAATAATATGTTCAGTGAGTGATTAACAAGATACTTAGCTTACGCTTTTTGCTGGATCCTCTCTCTGATTCTAAATTGGACTTCACTAATCCAAAGCTATATATTCTACAAATTCATGCAGATAAGGACTCTAATGGGTAAATCTCGACGGGCATGAAGTATCCATAGGGAGTTTAACTAGTTTATAATCAGCATTGTTAGATAATGTAACTCCATTAATGCTGATCTAAAAGCCATGTTAAGTCTAGAGAAGAATGGGAGACAAAAGATATGATATGATACTGTAATGACTAGATAACAACTCTTTTAAGGGGATGCCTTGATTTTTACCAGTCTTTAAATACATATTTAATAGCGCATGTTGAAGTAATGAAAGATGATCCACCAATCAAGAGCACCAATGTTCAATAAAATTATAACTTACATAATACTGCCTCTATGTGAAAGAATATAGCTATTACAATATTGCCTCATATGTCCAAGAAAATAACTACAATGATATTGTTCCATGTGTACAAAAATATAACTGTTGCATATTATCTACATGATAACAAATACCATAATACTGCCTCCTGTATACCAGAATACAACTACTATAACACTGCCTTCTATATACTAGAATGTAACTACTTTGTGCCTATGTACAAGTATATAACTACTATATTACTACCCTTCATATACAAGTATACAGCTACTATTATACTTTCCACTATGTATAGGGATATAACTAGAATATTACTGCCCGCTATGTAGAAGAAAACAACTATTATTATTAATATCAAGAATTTTATTATCCCTTATGTACAAGAATATAACTATGATAATACTGCCTCTATGTACAAGAAAATAACTACTATAATACTGCTTCTATGTTCAAGAATATAACTACTATAATACCACCTACTTTGTACACGATTATATAAATATAGTATAAGGCAAGATATATTCCACATATTTATTTTGTGTTTTACCTCATTATTATTAATATAATAATTATTAATAATCTGTTTAACATGTGGTTGATATTTCTCTGAAATTGAATGCCCTTTGTTATTGCGCTTTTGCTTTTTATTAGGGCAGTAAATGCTACTCTGCTCTGGTATGGTTAACAAATGTCATACTGAGAAAGGGCAGTAGCAGCTGAACTTAACCTGTGCTGCTTCCTCAAAAGGTTTTATTCTAGGCCACTACCAGGTGACCATTAAATTTAGAGAAGCTACACAGTGCTTCTCTGGATGAGAGAAACAAAGCAATGTGTTCCAGTCAATCATATCAAGCTAGATGAAGAATGATACACAATCAAGACCACAGCAGAGGTTATATGTGCTCTATAGAGTGTAATGCAAGGGCAGCTATAAAGGGAACCTGAATGAAGCTCTAAAGGCCACATTCAATTCCCTTTATTAAAAGCAACATTCACCGATCAACCATAATATAAAAATCACCTGCCCAATAAAATCTTGCACGCTGACCTATCGAGGAAGGGATTCCATACGACCAAAGCAGGAATACAATTTATCTTATAGTTGTTATTAACAGGTTGCAAAGTGGGTCCTTCATGGACCATATATATGTGCAAAAAGCAAAGGATCGTTCACCTTCTGGAATTCAAAGTGCTCCTGCTTATTTCCATTGTTGCGGGTGTGTCCCGCCCAGAGAAAAGCTGTCCGTCTTCAGTGCAACAGAAGCCTGTGAATACCAACCTGAGGTACAAACTCTCCTACGTATCTTTAAAACCACACAACTTTGTTGTAGAAAATAGATATACAGTACAGAAGGTAGAACAGAAGACGTGCGCATGGCTACGCGTTTCCAACCAACTTGGTTCTTTGTCATGGACCATACTTGTTTTTCCGTCACAGATGCTCAATCGATTAAGATTTGTGGAAATTGGAGACAAAGGCAACACCTTAAATTCTTTCTCATGTACTTTAAAGCACCACATCTGCTGTCTAACATACACTTCCCCTTCAGGTGCCATTGCCATGAGATAATCAGTCTCAGAGGTATTAACACCTTAATGCAAAATCACGTACATGTACTTCATTTGCAGTAGCTAGTTGTTGCAAATTGATGTACATGTGATTCTGCACAATCACTGAGGGAGCACAGCTGTAACTCTCAGCTAAGCTCCTGCTTTAATGGCAGAATAGTATGACAGAATGAGGGAGCTCCCTCTGTCCTCCATTGCAACCCCCGCAATGAGATTGTGGGATTCCGGTAGTTTTCATAGCAACCTGGGGTCAGACAATGACCTCCGAGTTGTCCCGGGGGCAGAGTCTGACAGGATGATTGACCATTGGTATAATACACTGCAGTATGGAAATGCTGCAATGTATCATGCCTGAGTTATACCAGTGATCGAATGATCACTGACTTTAGTCTCATAGTGGGACAAGAGAAAAAAGTAAAAAATAAATATATAAAAAGTAAGTGTAAAAAAAATACATTAAAACACGTACACCGCCCTTTACCCATTACAAATGCCAATCACCCCAAAAAAGATCAAAAATTAAAAAAGTACACATATTTGATATCACAGCAAGCATAATGACACATGCTATATAATCTGTCATGTTATTTAACCCATACGGTTAATGCTTTAAAAAAGAAAAAAAAAACACGGCAGAATTGCAATTTGTTTATCCCACTGTACATAAAATGGAATAAAGAGACATCAAAAAGTCTTATGAACACTAACGTTTATCATCAGTTTATCCCACAAATAAAAAGACCTTACAAAACTCTATACATGGAAAAATAAAAAAGGAAAAATAAAATCAGAAAAGAGCAATACATAAATATTGTTTTACACGATCAAAACATGTTTGTTTTTTAAACAGCTACAACAACAACAAAAAAGAAACGGTATAAATTGGGTATCGCCACAACCATATCATCCAGCAGAGTAAAACTAACATGTCAAGTGTACTGCATGGTGAGCGCTGTAAATAATAAAAATAAAACACTACCAGGATTGCTGTATTTTCTTCACCTTGCCTCCCAAAAATGGATTCAAATGCGATCAAAAATTCATCTGTCCCCCAAAATGATACCAATTAAAATTTCAACTCAACCCTGGAAAAACAAGCCATTACATAGCTCTGTACACAGAAACATAAACAAGTTATGGCTCTCAGACTATGGTGATGCATAAATGGGTTTTCTTTTCTAAATAAGTGTTTTAAAATCAGTAAAACGTAAAAAATATACAAATTTGGTACAAACATTTTAAGCTAAAATTGCAGATTATTGAAAAAAAATAAAATTTGTTATTTTCACAACCTAATGTTTAAAAACATTTGTCTAACACCTTTAGAATTGATATACAAAATTGAGTTGCATTTTCCTGTTACCATTCACTGTGTTCCAGTGAATAATGGATAAAAACTAAAAATCTGCAAAAAAAAAAAGTGCAATTTTGAATGTTTTGAGAGGTGCAGTTTCTTAGATGGATTCATTTATGGAGATGTCTAATATATAGGCCCCTCAAAGTCATGTCAGAACAGGACTGGTCCTTAAAAAAAATCTGTGTTGCAAATTTTCTTGAAAATGTTAACATTTTCTACAAAATTTAAGAGCACCCTAATGTCTAAAAAAAAATAAAAGTTTGTTTAAAAAAATGATGCCAACATTAAGTAGACCTATGTAGAAATTTTAAACTGAATGTGGCAATTTTTTCCAAATTTTCACAATTTGTTTATATTTTTCAAAAATAAACAAGGATTGTTTCGACCAAAACCAATTGCTAACTTAAAGTACAATGTGTCACAAGAAAAGAATCTCTGAATCACATGGATAGGTAAAAGCATTAAAAAGTTATTCACACATAAAGTGACATGTCAGATTTGAAAAAAGGGCTTGGTCCTTAAGTCCAAAACAGACGTAGACCATAAAGGGTTAAACAGTGGGTCTTTTAAGATATATTTATATAAAATAAATGTTAATATAAATTAATAGATACAAATCATTATGAGACAATGCTCTATGGATGATACCTCTAACTATTAGTCATACAGTTACCAAATAATGCCACTACAGAGAGCAAATATAACCATCATACTATTACTGACCAACCGATATACCCAGGCCAATATTATCAATAATTCCACCATGCAGAGACCAAATAATATCACCACATCATGACCACAGAGCAGTACCATATTGTGACTTAATAATACCGCAATATTTTTTCTGAATATAAACTATCATGCTAGAACCAATATTACCACCATAGAATGTCCATATGTTAGTAGATACCAAATGTGTGCAGATGCTCTGCAGGCAGTTTAAGTGATTACAGAACAGGTATATTCAGTGACTCACTGGATATGGAGTTGTTTGCTTTAACTTTTTCTTCATCATCTGGCCTAGACTGTCATCATGACTTCATCCAAGTTATAACTTGTCCACACAAATGTCTTAGAATCTTTACTTTTCTACACCTTTCTACTTCTTCTCCACCTCTGTACAAACTTTATAAGGGGTAATAATTTGAGGTGGGTGGTGAGATTATAGGCTGATAGGGTGATGGCGGTTGGGTGACAAACGTCCAATCTTCTAAAATATAACACTATAGCACTATATTTATATATAATTTATTTAAAATGTGTTTTTAATAATTATGGTGTAAAAAGAATCACTATCTGAAACATGTATCCAATATAAATATATGTCAATGGTTGGATAACATATCATGGGTAAGTATGTGTTTTCTAGCTGTCCCTTGTTGATATCCAACCTATTTTGTCCATTAGTGGAGAATCTGCCCCGACAAGGGCAACCTCACGTTGTTAATTCCTGTTACACACCAATCCCTTCACTTGCAATGTATCTGTGTGTCTCGGTTCACAACAGGGGAAAGCAATGTCTCACAGAATGTCAATCAGGTACGTATTCATATTATAATATATTAAAGGGGTTGTTTTGCTACAAAGATCATATCTGTAATGATGAAGACAGTAAAAATAAGCACTTTTGCAGTTGGTTTTTATTACCTAAACCATTTAGTATAGCAGCTATTAGCTAATCTGTGTGTTCTACATCTAAAACTGCAACCAGGGATCAGGCCACAACCACTTTGCTGTGATTGGCTGCCTGATATTTAGTTCAAACCCCTGGATTAAACATGCTCTCTGTGCAGGACACACCCCCTGTACTGTGATGGGCTGCTTGTACTCTCTGTGCTCACTCGCCTCTGCGCTTTGTCAAACTGAAAGTGAAACTGAAGGCTGCTCTGTTTCCGGGGACAGCTCTGATGTGAAGGATCTGGACAATGCTAGATTCACTCCCCCCACCCATATAACACACATATAATACACTCTGTTAGACACAATGACAAGATGTCACTTTCTGTAACATTAGGAGGCTGTATGTATACCTGTTTACACCAATACAGGTGTTTTAGTTACAAGGATTGCTTCTGGAGACTGGGAGGGAGGGGACAGCTCTCCAGACATTAGAACTGACCATTACAGGAGGTCTGCAGAGCTGTGACATCCTCTCCCTTCCTCTGCTGACATAGAGTGAGGACTGGGGAGGGAGAAGATACAGGGAGGAGGTGTAATGATGTCACCAATCTTTAGTGAGGGAAGACCCGCCTACTGGGAAGAAAGACATGCCTCTGATTTGAAGCTGTAAGAGAGGGAAAGTTCAAGATGCCTGTGAAAGTCTGTAGTGAGAAAACCCCTTTAATTCAATGGTTAAATGGTGCTGACATCCCAGTATAGTGGTCCAATGTCCACTGCGCCAAAACTTAGATAAGCTAACCCAAATGGTAATGCTGTGGTCTAAATTTCAACACATAAACTTCATATTGTCAACAATATAGGTGAACCAACCCCAGATGGGTTTTGTCCTGCTATTACAGACTTGTATCTCAACAAGGCAGTGGTGTGCTGTTCCAAATGGGTATGTGCAGCATTTGGTGCAGCACACTGCCCCATGGAGATACCACTCTTTAGGAATACCTGTCATTATTGGCCATTGATCAGCTATCAGGTACTATGTGCTAATCTATGTATGTGAAAATAGATGGTATATGCTAACACCAGGCATTAAGGAATGTTCACTTAAGTATGTGGTACAGTTGGAGGGGCTATATTAGCCTATGATGTTTTATCCTCTACCCCTTTAAGAAGTCTATAATAGCGGGATAAAACCCGTCTGGGGATGGTTCACCTATATTAATCCTATACGTTTAACTTGGACCTTTTCACAAATTATCACCATTTGGGTGCTTGGGAAATAGTATGGCGCCTTAAACTTCACCCTTCTAACATGCAATATTAAATGGATAAATCACTCTTAAATATTTTCCAATATATGCAAACATTTAAAAAAACCACTTCATTCGGCAAAACAACGCATAAGATATGCTGTATCAAACTTTAAAAAGTCATTTTAGTGCACTTGCGGTTTTGGGTGATCTCCTGGCAAGGAGTATCCTTCAGAATAATGTTCATATGGCGCTTTGCAGCATGATCGTTCTTAGACCTGTGTGCTCGTCAGCCATCACAGGTGTGTGCAGCACCGCGACGTTTCGGGGTTCCGCCCCTTCCTCAGGCATACCCACTCGTTCACCTATCCGCTACTTATACTGTTAAAGTAAGTACAATTGATATTTAAAATTTTTTTTTAATTATTTACAGGTAAACATACAAGAACAATCAATTAAAAACATTGAAATTGCATTCTTCATTTCCCCCGAGGGGTTAATTTGCCAAAAACGTATCCAAAAAAACCCCCCTCTGCAGTAAAAGCCATCTTATCTGATTTTCATCCTACCCTCTACCTGCTCAATAATCTGCCATTTTAGTTCACTTACATTATGTCCCATTTCGGCAAAATGCCTTGCTAGCGATGTTTCCCCAAATCGATTTTTTTCTGATCTTTCACCTATTTTATCTATCTTTGAGCCTGTTGCAACTTATGTGGATAATTTCTTACAGAAGGTAGTTAGTAACTTGCCTGGGTGTCTTAAAGGGTAAAAAGTGAATTTTTGAGGAAGATGGAAATATAACGATAGAAAACAGGATTTAAAATCTGCACGCTAGACAATTAAAAACCTCTTTACAAGTATACCACAATGTGAAGAAATAGAAGCAGCAAGGATAAACTTGCACAAGATCACAATATCTGTAATTGACAACTTCAATTTTTAATGGAAATGCTTGAGTTCATAATAAGCAAAAATTTTAGATTTGGCAGTGAATATTTTTTGCAAAAACAAGGGACTTCGATGGGCTCGCCAGCAGCCCCGAGTCTGGCTAATATCTATATGTCCACTTTTGAGGATAAATTTATCCACTCTTCTGAGCAATCGTTCCCCATATCGCGGTTTGGCTGCGGGATGTGACATGTTTTCATGATTTGGAAAGGAACGGAGAGTCACAAAATACCTTTTTCATTTACTTGAATGAGGGGCCATCCCTCTTATTCATATTAAAATAAAAATAAAATGAGTAGAGAATATAAACAAGGAGAGCAGTTAGCCTCGACGCTGTATAGGAAGGATACAGATAAAAATAACTTATTACGCAGGGACAGCTTTCACTGCCCTACAGTGTTTAAAGGGATCCCGAAAAGCCAGTTTAAACCGTATACGGCGTAAACTGTACAACGAAAGAGGATTAATTTAAAAAATATGGGAAGATAAAGATTAACAAATTTTGTGAGAGGGTATAGTAGGAGGAATTAGAGAAAACAGGGAGGGAAGTAGCTGAGATGGATGCACGGAAATTAAGAGAAGTTAAACAACAACAAAACAAAGAAGAAGATTTGCTATTTATAACTACCTATGGTAGTCATTCCAGTATGATAGCAAATGTAGTCAGAAAGTGGTGGAAAATCTTACAGAAAGATGAAAAATATGGGAAATTTTTCCCTAGGTTTCCAAGGTTTGTTTATAAAAAAGGAAAACATTGGGAAATGAACTAATTAGAGCAGATGTGGTAAAATCCAAAGTAAGTAAGACAAAGAGATTGGACATTAAACAGACGGACGTTTCCTTTTTAATGTTTGATACAGCATATCTTATGCGTTGTTTTGCCGAATGAAGTGGCATGATAAATGTTTGCATATATTGGAAAATATTTAAGAGTGTTTTATCCATTTAATATCACCTATATTAATGACAATTTAAGATGTATATGTTGCCACATACAGCAGTACCATTTGGGTGAGCTTATCTAAGCTTTGGCGCAGTGGACACTCTACTGTCAGCGGCATTTAACCATTGGATTGATTTATTATAATATCAATACATACCTGATTGACATACTGTGAGACATAGCTTTCCCCTCTTGTGAACTGAGAAACACAGATACATTGTAAGTGAAGGGATTAGTGTGTAGGGTCTAATAGGGATTAGCACAGCAGGGTCGCCCATGGCTAGGGGCCAGAAGAGGGTGGAAATTGGCAAAGGACAGCTAGAAAACACATACTTTCCCATGATGTAACGTTATCTCCCCCTTTGTCAAATATTTATATGGGATAGATGTTTCAGATAGTGATTAGTTTTGCACCATAATTATTAAAAACGTATTTTAAATAAATTATTAAAAGTTATATTTTAGAGGATTGGACGTTTGTCATGATAAGTATTGATTTATTCCCTCCTGAGCTTTGATACCTGAAAAATATTGACATTTAGCTGATAGGTGGGGGCTGTATTTTGTGTTGGCACTTAATCACATTACACAATAGTAGGGGAGGGAGGAGCGGGATAAGGGGTACAGGCCACAGCTTACAGGCATCATCTCCTGGGGGGAGACAGAGAATCAACCCCCCTGAAGATTGTGCTCAGGCTGTGACCTGTACCCCTAGGATCATATTGTGTGGCCCAAACTCCATTCCCTGCTCCAAAGATCAGCTGCTGCCATGGTTTTTAGGGGATACAAGGAATGTCATTTTTTTTGTAGTGTCTCTAGATATCTACAGATTTACCCTTTGGACTATGATGGACTCATTACACTACTTTGGACCTGTTGGTCGACGTTGCACTCATTGGACTACATCAAATCAATTTGTTTCCTATTTACTTTGTTAGATATTATTCTTACCAAACATTAATTAAGGTTTGGATCTACGTTCTATTTGCAGCAATGGGGTACCTCAATGGGTCTCCTGTCACCTCAAGTTATGCCAATATTTTTAAGGCACATATAGAATCAGAATATGTCATCCACAGCCAATATAACCACAGCATTGAGCTGTGGGTGTGGTATGCTGATGACATTTTCATATTGTGGACAGGCTCCAAGGAGGAGCTTTTGGTGTTTAATCAGTATATTAACCCCTTAACGACCCTGGGTGTATGAGTACGTCCCAGGGCTGCTAAGGGGCTTTGCAGGGGGATCGCTCCGTGACCCCCCCGCACAGCCGGCGGGTGATAGCGGCTAATCACCACTAACACTCGGCAGTAACAGCGCCGGCGGGTGGCTCCGCCCGCTGGTGCTGTTTAACCCATCAGACACCGCGGCAAAGATGGCCGCGGCGTCTGAATGATCGCCGATCGGTGCCGCGCACCGATCGTTACTGTTATCGGCATCAGCGCAGCTATGCTGCACCGATTCAACGACCGGACACAGTGGTGGGGAGCCCTGTGAAGGCTCCCGTCACTTACACTGGCCGGTTTGCCCCACTTCTGTCCGCAGACAGGAAGTGGGGAAACCACCATCATTGTACAACCTAATGCAGTGCATAGGCAATGCATTAGGTGTAAACAATCGCCCCCCTAGGGTCAAGCACATAGGGGACTAAATGTTACAGTAATAAAAATAAATAAAGTTTTAAAGTACAAAAAAAAAGTATTAAAAGTTCAAATCATCCCCCTTTCCTCATTTACAAATAAAATCATTAAAATAATAAAAAAGTTACACATATTTGGTATCGCCGCGTCCGAAAAAGTCCGATCTATAAAAATAAACATCATTTATCCCGTATGCTCAACACCGTAGAAGAAAAAAAATTCCAAACGCCAAAATTGCATTTTTTGGTCATTTTACGTCACTCAAAAAATGGAATAAAAATTATCAAAAAAGTTGCATGCATTCTAAACTACTAGCGATAAAAAGTAAACTTCAGCCCGCAAAAAATGCCCCCTCACTGATGTCTGTAGGTGTTAGTACAAAAAAATTATTGGTTGCACAAAATGGCACCGTGGCGCAAAATTTTAAAAATAGAAAATGTTTGGAATTTTTTTACGGTACCAAAACATAACGGAAACCTACATGTTTGGTATTGCCGGATGCGTAACAACCTGTAGAATACAGATAATACATTATATTTACCGAAGATTGAACGCCGTAAAAGCAAAACCCCCGAAAACCTGGCAAAAATACATTTTTTTTCACAATTTGTCCCACTTGGAATTTTTTTGCGGTTTCTCAGTATATTCTATAGTATAGTGAATAACACCATTAGAAAGTACATCTTGTCCCGCAAAATAAAAGCCCTCTGTGTTCATGTAGTGGAAAAATAAAAAAAAGTTATGGCTTTCAGAAGGCGAGGAGGAAAAACTAATGTGTGTCAGGGACCAGTCAGTGGCACACAAACAGACACAGAGTGGGGCCCTGATACTGGTCCCAACCACTGTCCCTGCCTTTTGGGGTGCCCGACTCCTTAATAGGTCGGCCCCAATCAGAAGACTAGGAGCTACACTAATTAAGTGCAGACACAGACACAGACAAACAAAGATAGAACACAATAAAGAGGGGTCCAGACTATCCAGGTCAATACCGGTAGTGGAGCAGACGTACAAAATCACTGAGAGAAAGAGAAGTCAGTAGCAGAGCAGGGTCAGAATACGGTCGGGCGCAGCAGTACAAAACACTAAGCAAGAGAGAAGTCAGTAGCACAGCAGGGTCAGATACCAGAAAGTAATAAGAAGGCAAAACTAGCAATATGCAAAATGACCTCTATAGCAGGCAAAGATGGAAGAGAAGTGATCCTTAAAATAGGGAACCAAGGAAGGCAGAATTGAGGTCATAGGTGGAAAGAAACACCAGATCGGATAGGAACAGAAGGTTGTCAATCAAAAGGAGAAAACATTTAACACAAAGAGTGCTGGAGGATTCCTGGCCAGGGCGTTGGCCAGAAATCAATCAAGCAAACAGTGAGGAGAACACAGTTCACACTAGTGAATACAATTCCAAGCATCATGTAAGAAACCAGGGTTTCCGTCGCAACGGCCGCGGTCGGCGACCAGAGCCCAAAGCTGAGGCTCTCTCAGGCATGATCATGACAGTACCCCCCCCCCCCTTTAGGAGGGGCCACTGGACCCTCACCAGACCCCCTTGGTTTAGTGTGATGGGCTTAACCAATTTTCCCCTTTTTAGGCTTGGGAGCACAATTTGCTAGAGGGACTTGAAGACGGAGGTATTGTTGGTCTGGGTTGGCATTTTTTATTGATTTGTTTTAGTTGAGCATTTTTAAGAGTCTTATGACTCCTAGCCCAGACTGTGCACAGTCGATAAACGATGGATTCTATTTTGGTTTCACAACCTGTAGTGGCAGAGTACATGAGATGGGAATCCTCCTCATAGCAAAGGGAGACAGCTTAGACGGAGCAGAACTCTGTGAATCAGTAGTCAGGAACACTACTTCCGGAGAAAGAAAATTTTCAGGTTCCTTACTATACAAATGCTTTAGTTCTTGCTTCGGGACAGACAAGTTAAGCTTTGCCCCCGGAGTGAGGTCTATAGTACAATCATCAGGCTGGTGCGGAGGCAGATTATCGGCAACATCTCTATCTAAGACGTCAGATTTACATTCATAAATATCGTGAGTATTAATCACAGCACACACCAAGGGATCAACACTCTTCAAATGAGAACCACATGAGTCGCCCCATTTGATCAGCTCAGTGGTCCTCCAGTCAAACACAGGATTATGGAGGCGGAGCCAGGGCAAGCCAAGAATAATATCCGCAGCAAGTTTCTCCATGACAAAAAACGAAAGTTTTTCCGTATGCGAACTGCCAACATTCAAAGTTATCTCAGCAGTACGAAATTTGATTCTTCCCCCGATTAGGGAGGTAGAATCTACTCCTGAAACAAAAAAGGGAGAACTCAATGAAAGTAGTTCCAAACCCAAGGCCTGGACTACAGGCATACTAATAAAATTAGCAGCAGCACCTGAGTCAATCATAGCTTGACAAGCAAAATTCTTAGACTTAGAGACCAAGGATACAGGCAAAAAAAACTTATTACCATAGTTAGGAGATACCAGTATACCCAAGTTACCTTCCTGGAAATTACTCGGGCGTTCTGCTTTTCCTTGAGGTGACTTGGGCCTAGTCAGACAGTCTCTCAGGAAATGGTCGGGTTTCCCGCAATAAAAGCACAAGGCATTCTCCAACCGATGTCTCTTCCTGGTGGCAGCAAATGCAAAACCCAACACCATGGGTTCTTCTTCAGGAGTAGGTGATGAAGATAGAAGAGGAGAATTTTCAGAGAAGGTAGCAGAAGGTTTTACAGAAAAATTTTGCTTGAATTGAAAAGTCGACCCCCCCTTGTTTTTCCCTGCGTCTCTCCCTCAGTCTTCTGTCAATGGTCACAGCTAGAGTCATAAATTCATTTAATGTGTCAGGGGTTGGATGGCTGACCATAGCATCCTTTACCGCATCAGAATAGACCTTGTCTGAAGAGGGTTTTAAGGGGTTGGTCAGACCACCCGGTCATAGCACACCATTGGCGGAACTCAGAACAATATTCTTCGGCTAAGCGGCGGCCCTGCTGAATAGATAGCAGGTGAGTTTCTGCCCATGCCACACGGTTGGGATTATCGTAGACATAACCTAAAGCCTGAAAAAAATCTGTCAATTGAACTCCACTCCGGGGCTTCAGGGGGCATAGCTAGTGCCCAATCCTGAGGTGGGCCCCGGAGGAGAGACACACAACCGCTCCTTTTTCTGCCTCAGTGAGAAAGTAGTTAAAGCGAAAAAACAGGTGACAGGATTCCCTGAAAGTTCGGACCTGACTGGGTTTTCATCAAAGCGATCTGGTTAAAAGCATCTTAGACTTGTAACGGATGCTGGATTCACAAACGCAGGGGCAGATACCGACACAGACGGAGCCGGAACTCCAGGGACGTGGGTTGTTCTGGAGTCCAAACGCTGCGAGTTTTGATGTATAAGTCCCGCCATGCCCTGGAATTGGGTTTGTCCATTCCTCTAGGCGGTCAGTGACCGACAAGTCGGTACTCATGTTGAACTGCCGGAGCGGTTGACTTGGGGTATGGGCCTGCTATAATGTCAGGGACTAGTCAGTGGCACACAAACAGACACAAACAGAGTGAGGCCCTGATACTGTCCCAACCACATATCCCTGCCTTTTGGGGTGCCCGACTCCTTAATAGGTCGGCCCCAACCAGAAGACTAGGAGCTACACTAATTAAGTGCAGACACAGGACACAGACAAACAAAGATAAACACAATAAAGAGGGTCAGACTAGCCAGGTCAATACCGGTAGGGAGCAGAAGTACAAAATCACTGAGAGAAAGAGAAGTCAGTAGCAGAGCGGGGTCAGAATACCGGTCGGGCGCAGCAGTACAAAATCACTAAGCGAGAGAGAAGTCAGTAGACAGCAGGGTCAGATACCAGAAAGTAATACAGAAGGCAAAACTAGCAATATGCAAAATGACCTCTATAGCAGGCAAAGATGGAAGAGAAGTGATCCTTTAAATAGGGAACCAAGGAAGGCAGAATTGAGGTCATAGGTGGAAAGAAACACCAGACCGAATAGGAACAGAAGGTTGTCAATCAAAAGGAGAAAACATTTAACTCAAAGAGTGCTGGAGGATTCCTAGCCAGGGCGTTGGCCAGAAATCAATCAAGCAAACAGTGAGGAGAACACAGTTCACACTAGTGAATACAATTCCAAGCATCATGTAAGAAACGGCCGCAGTCGGCGACCAGAGCCCAAAGCTGAGGCTCTCTCAGGCATGATCATGACAACGTGTCACCAAAAAAAAACGCCGGGTCCTTAAGGGGTTAATTCTATCAATCCATTACTAGAATTCACTATTACTAAAAATCATGACACTATCTATTTTTTAAATGTTCTTGTTAAGATGGTAAGACAACACTTAGCTGCGAAACCCTTTTTCTAAACCCACAGATCGAAATAATTGGTTGAGACGAGTCATAATTCTCCCTCTGTTTTTAAAAGTATTCCAAAACAGCAGTTTATGAGAACTAGTAGATATGTACATCAGATGTAGAGTACCATAAAAATAAGCTTAAAACTAGTCGATAAATTTACAGCATGAGGGTACACTAGGCAGGAGGTAGAAAAAGTTGGACAAGAAGTGGGTAATATATTGTATGTAGAAAATGATTACTTACGTGTTACAAGAAAAAACAAAAAGAATCCAACATAGACTTTATTTCTATCTATGATAACCGTACAGGACTTACTAAACATGCTATTCCAAAATCAGGGAACATTTTACATATGATTCACAGTATGAATTATTGTTTTCCGATAAGCCTTGATTCATCTATCATAAGGGAAAAACCATAGGTAACCACATTGTGTGTTCTGATATTCAAAGACAGAAACAGTCTAGACAACAGTTTCTAAGACTAAAAAATTAGGAACCTTTTCCATGTCTTACATGTCAGAATTGTTCAAGTATTATAAAAGGTGAAAAAATAAACCACCCAATAAAAGGATGTCTTATATCTGAGTATGCTGAAACGCTCATGTGGCAACATTTAAACTGGGCAAACAACAAGGGCTATTAGGATTAGACTGAATGAGCATAGATCACAAACAAGGTTACTTAAAACCAAAATGACATAAGATGTAAAGGTGTTTAAGCAGAAGACATTTGGCGAGTCTACAGTGGGTAGACATGTTTTTGAAGATCAGCATAATGTTAGCAAGTTAAAATGGTGTGTCCTAGAAGAGATCAATGGCAATGACTGAGACCAGGAAACTACCCGCTTACTCCAGAGAAAGGTATACTGGATGTCACACATAGATGCATTGACACTGAAAGGTATGAATGAATAGTGTCATTGGAACGTTTACCTCTAGAGCATTGCATTATGAGAAACATTAAAGCATTGTTCATGGCTGTATTTGCAGAATTGGACACTACTTACCTTGTATATTCCAGGAGGATGAAGACACAGATGCCGCCAAGTAGTGTAGTTCATTCATTCAAGGTTCCCTTAGTTTTATATTGTGACTAGTATCTGTTGTACATCCCGAATGGTCACAAACTATCCTCAACAATTGTTATTAATGTACAGTATATATAGTTTGCTATTGTATTTAAATGTCTTATTTGAATGTTTTGAAATTGTTATACTGTTTGTCTGTCATGTGACTATGTGAATTTAAAGGGAGTAATTATTCTGTTTTTAACATGATTGACAAAGGAGGCGTGATCCTCCAAAATGTTGCAGGTGTGTTTCAATGCCTAAGTAGGAAGCGTTCACATGAAGACTCAGCTTATGGCTTAAATTTGATTCTAAAACATGTATGTGATACCCGTAAAGGACTTTATGGATTACAGGTTATATGCATAACTATTGTAAAGCACTACCAACTAAATGTTGCTATTGTGGCAGAGCGTCCTTATGCGGTCACATGGTGCTGCCACTAGGTGGCGTTTTCCAGGATTCCACCTAGAAATGTGCCACCAAGGGCCTGGTCTTGGTGGGGGGAGCCAATGGTTATCTGTCAGCAACACTAGGCTGCTAACAGCGGTATGTAGTATGGCTGATATCCAGCCATTCTGGGCTGGCTTCCCCGATACAGCTGCAGATGGGTGGGTAGCTGTTTCCATGTTCCAGCCCAGATATTGGGTAGATCTTTGGAGACAAATTAAAGGCATCCTACTCCAGGTGATCGGGGGGTGTGGTCTGCGACCTGAGAGTGGAGCAGCAGAGGAGCTGACAAGAGGCTCTGGCCCCCAGAGACTTGAGGAAGCTGGAACCAGTGGAAACTGGTGACATGATTGCTGGTGGTACTGGATGGTAGATCCAGACCGCAGGTTAGAAAGGCAATATAATATATGTTTAGTTAGTAGCTGGACGGCCAGGGTTTGTTTTGTACATTTTTTCTGTGTACTTCGGTACGTTTAACCTGTGCCTCAATACAGCTGGCTGAGGCCAGGTAAAGAAGAAGCCTTTTGTCAGTCTGCCATTCCGTTTACCAAAGACGGCATTCCCGTGAGCTAAAACCCCCTGAGCCAGTCCAAGATAACGGCTGAAATGTGAGTGAATCGTCACACTATGTATTGATACTATGCAAAGTTATAAAAACATATAAAGGAATATCACGAAAGTGTGATGATTAAATGTGTTTACATGGCATGAATTAGCATGAAAGTTTATAGGCACCATCTCCGGGGGGAGGACAGTAGACCAACCTGGGATCATAGTGTGTGGCCTAAATTCCTTCCACTGCTCCACAGAAGATCAGCTGTTGGCAATGTTTTACGGGGATGGAAGGGATGTCATTTTTTGAAGTGTCTCTAGATATCTACAGGTTTTCCCTTTGGACTATGTTGGACTTGTTGGACTACTTTGGACTCGTTGTTCTACGTTGAACTCATTGGACTATGTTGGATCCCTTTCTTTAATAAAATAGTAAACAAGAGATGTCGGGAAGTGTTTATTTAAATAAAGTGTTTTTTATTGTTTCATTTTTGTAGGTAGGTAGGTAGATAAGTCAACGGGTATGTAGGCAACAGCAGGGGAAGTAGGGCCCACCTATCTTTGATAGTATCTTTATTAGTTAAATAACATAAAATAAAAATCTTATCTCTCCCTGTTCCCCCAACAAGCAGCAGGCTCTCATGGTATGAATTGGCTCAGACAGTGTGATGCAGTGATGTCATCATGCTACCTGAATGTTATCCTGGCGTCTTACAGGCTGCAAGCTTAAAGGGGTTTTCTTGCTACAAAGATCATATCTCAAATGATGGGGACAGTAAAAGTAAGCACTTTTGCAATTGGTTTGCATTACCTAAGTCACTTAGTATAGCGGATATGAGCTAATCTGTGCATCTATAGCTATTTCTGCAGCAGCTGGAAGGGGCACGCCCCCTTTTCTGTGATTGGCTGACTGATATATCATTCAGCCTGTTTGGACACACCCCCTGGATGGTAAACACCCCCTGTGCTGTGATTGCCTAATTGCACTCTGTGCTTACTCCTCTCTGAGCTGTAGAAAACAAAAGTGAAATGAACTACCTGAGAGGGCTGTGTGTGTATATGAAGGCTGTGTCAGCCTCTCTTTATGTGATGGCTCTATGTAAAGGATCTGGGCAATTACTGAGTGTCTAGCTTCTAGATTCACTTTCCCCTCATATAAAACAGCCTTATACAGTGTTTCCCCCCATATGACAGTATTATATAATCTGCTCTACCTCCTGCCTGATAACAGAGTGGGGGCAGCATGCATTACTCACATTTTTTTAATCCGTTCAGGCTGTATGTATAACTGCTTACAGCAACACAGGGATTCTGCTTACAGCAATGCAGGGGTTTTAGTTACAAGGAGCTTGTGCAGCCTGGGAGGAAGGTGACAGCTCTGCAGACAAAAGAACATTGCAGGAGCTGATGTCCTCTCCCTTCTACTGCTCACACAGAATGATGATTTCACAACTCTTCAGTGAGAGGAGACACGCCTACAGGGAAGAGAGACTTGCCCCTGGATTTGAAACTGAAACAGATAGAAACAGCTCAAGTCTACAAAAGCTTGTAGTGATAAAACCCCTTTAATACAGCCTGAAGACATGCAGACAGTTAAAAAAATTCCATACAACTGCCAGGTATTGTGGGATAGCCCTTTTGGATTTGGAATGGTTGGGAGGTATGCCTGAGATACTGTTGCAGCTAAGTGACAGAAATGTATATATGCCCAGCCTAATAGATTGTCAGTTTTACACTGAGTATTCTGAAGGGTCATTGATCCAAGGATTAATTCTGATTGCCAGATTGGAGTTGGGAATTTTTCCCCTAAAATGAGGACAATTGGCTTCTACCTCATGGGGTTTTTTGCCTTCCTCTGGATCAACGCTATAGTACAATAGGCTGAGCTGGATGGACATCTGTCTTTTTTTGGCCATACAAGCCATGTAAATACTATATGTCACAGCATTCTATGAGTGATTAAATTATCACAATGTAAAGTTCCCTAATGAGAATAAAAAATACATAGTTTACTTAAAAAAAACGCATGTCAGAAAACCCACCTTTTTAAAACTGGTTTTATTTTTAAAAAGTGGTAAAAAAAAGAAAAATAAAATACATTAATAGGGTATTGCCACGATTGTAACAATCCAAAGAATAAACTGGCATGTTATTGTAACTACATGGCAAACACTGTCAAAAACATGCACAAAGAACAATGGAGGAATTGCTTTTTTTCCATCCTGGCACCCAAAATAGAATAATAAGTTAATCAATAAGTCTGATGTACCCCAAAATGACTTTAATACAAACTACATTTAGTCCCACATTATAAAAGACTACATGTGGCTACATCAACAGAACAATAACAATAAAAACAATAATAAAACGCATTAAAATATGCCAACATAAAAACAATATTTTTTTGTGCAAAGTAGTAAAACATAAAAAACTATACGTATTTTGTATCCTTATAATTGCACTGACCCATACAATAACAGTGACATTATTTCTTCAGCATAGTGAACAAAAAAATGAAAAAAAAAACTCAGAAAGAGTCAATAAAAGTAAATCAATAAGTTGTTTGTTCCTCAAAATGAAAAATACAACTTAGCGTTCAAATAGCAATTCCTCATACAGCTGTGTTGTTGGAAAAAGAAAAAAGTTACTGGCTTTGAAAAGCGGCTGTTTACCATTTTCCTGACCAGTCACATTTTCCTTTTCATCAATGCATGTCAGTCTGAATGCTACTAGCCTTTCTCTCTAAGTTTTTTAAATAACTTTCTCATCTTTTTTCTGTAATACGCTTTATTTTTATGTCATTTTTGAATTTGATTCTTTTTTTAATCATGTAAGGAAATATTATAAAAAAGTCTGTTTTTCACCTTTTTATTTATTTGTTTTTAACAGCAAAAGTGGCACTAAAATAAATTTAGTAATTATGTCACTTTTCTATTAAAGGTGTTTATATATAAATTATATAAAGTTTTAGGTTTGTCAGGGGTAAGGCTAAAACTTGTGTTTTGAGCTGTTAGTATACATTTAATAGTATTTTAATTTTTGTGTGGTTTTTTTTATTACTTAATTTTACATATTGTGTGTAAGGTACACCTTAATTTGTCCCTAGCTTGCCCTGCTTAGACAGAGCACTCACCCCGAGAAGGGTGACCCCACACTCAAACCTCTTCCTGAAATATACCCTAGTAAATGGGTGACAACAGACAGAAGATAAATGGAAGACAAATGGGAAACAGAGGCAAACAGACAACAAATAGAGAATAGTCAGACGGGCCCGGGTCAAACCAGAAGTATGCGCAGTACCGAGGGACAAGACGAGAGAGTAATCAGGAAGACAAGCCAAAATCCAGAGAACCAGCGAAACAACATAGGAGAGCAAAAACCAACAGCTAGGACACACAAAGCAATCACCAGCAGGGCTAGGCTGACAGGAAGAGGTTTAAATACTCCGCCCCAGCCAGGGATTGGCTCAAGTGCTTAACCCATCAAGCACAAAAAGGCACCCTGGCTGAGGCTGCAACAAAATCCTTAAAGACCCAGTAGCGCAGTCCTGGCATTGTGCCCCATATAAGGTCAAAAAAGACCTTATATGGGGCATTTTTACATTTTTTTTTTACTGATTTCTCCTGTAACTTGGGCTAACATATTACCAGGTACAGATTAAATGTAGGGAAAATACATCCCCTGAACTCATTGCAGAGTTTATTTGTGTCTCATAACATCCAGCAGCTCTTGCAACCATGAAATCCCCAGCGGTCACCTGACCGCCTGCACTGGGAGCAGGAAGCCACTGTAGTGTATATACAACAATTGAAAGACAGAGACGGTAATAAACCACCCCTGTCCTTTTAGGGGAAAGTCAGCTATCGTTCAGGAAACAGCTCAGGAAACAGCTTTGTGTTCAGCCAAGGAGATCAGGTATTCAAAGAGATAACCTTGAAGGTAGGGATAACCTACATAATTGAAGTAAATTTATAACCCAAAAGGAGAACACCAAACTAAAAAGAAGGGTTACAAATGATAAAGGGGAAGTAGCAAGCTCGGTTTGTTTGACTAAACTGTCTGTTAGCAGTCTGTAACCACAATCCATGGAGTATGTTCATTTCCTCATTAACCCCTGAGGAAACAGAAAGTTTGCTTCAGTCCGTACCCAAAGCTTACGGATAGAAGTGGGAAGACAAAATGTACCACCTGCCAAACTAGAATTAAAAGAGGGGGTCCCCCTGCAAAAGAAACCTTAACACCCTCTTAGTATCCCAAGTTTTTCATAATAAGGAAGGAAACAGGGGACATAGACTAAGGTCGAGAGAGAGAATGACCAAGCACAGGAAAAGAGAAAAGATCATGCAGAGAAGGAAGGCTCTATACAGCACAGGAAAAGTACTAATTAACACATAAAACATTACAATTAGAGATGAGTGATTTAATCAAGAAAAGATGAAATTGAGTAGATTTTTACAGTTTTCTCAATCTCGATGTCAATCCGATCCAATTTTTTTCATAAATCGAGATCTAGACTTATGATCGCTCCATTTTCGCTGCTTCCTGTACTTTTGGTGGCCAGCCAATCAGTGCAGAGCACAGAGGGTGGTCAATAATGTCACCCGTGGGGGGTGTAGGGATCTCATTGGCTGCTAAAATCACATGACCCTGTTTTATCTATGTCACTGTACCTGCTGAATGCCATTATGATTACAGCCTTGAACTGAACACATTGCTCTCTCTGCACTTCTTTTTTCAAAGCAGGCAGATACACCATTTCCAATCGATTTCACAGAGAAAAAGCTGCTAGATAGATTAGTTGGGGTTGCGGTTCAGCAAGATTAGGGAATCCTAGACAGTAGTAGTCAGAGATTTTGATATATCTGCATATTGTATCTTTGCATTGCCCAAAAGTTCCTTGCTGCAGTTTGGGGGGAATGGAAGCTTGGTTTTCGGGGGGCCTCTTGTGGACAAATTACAAGGACTGAAGCAAGAACACTGTTGATTTGGTGTCAGAGTTTTTCCATAAACCCCATTTCACAGATATTCCATAGAAAAAATTATTTTTCTACTCATATTTGCCAGTTGCAAAGTAGAGGTATTTAAGAACACAGTTTTTGCTGGTTTTGGAGTCATGCTGCTATAAAAGACAGCGGTAAGTCAAAGTCCTATTCAAAAAAATCTTGCTTAAAAAACTCTTTTCTTCTTGCAAATTTTATAGTGTGTCACTTTTGCTGGTTTTGGGGTCAGGCCATTGTAAAAGACAGCAATAGTAAAGGTCGTATTGAATTTTTTTTTATTTCAAATACTCATTTCTTCTTGCAAATTTTATTCTGAGTGTCCAAAAGTTCCTTTTTTTGCTGGTTTTGGGGTCAAACCACTGTAAAAGAGAACAATAGTAAAGGTCGTATTGAAAAAATTCTAATTTCAAATACTCATTTCTTCTTGCAAATTTTATTCTGAGTGTCCATAGGGTAATTTTTGCTTATTTTGGGGTCAGGCTACTGTAAAAGGGGTGCCAATAAGGCAGTACTCCTTTCATGGGCCCTAATCAAAAAGGGACCCAGTGATATGTTAAAAATAGAAACTAGTTATGGGCGGGGGTCCCATTTCATTTAGCTGCATGGGGCCTTGAAATGGTTAATAGATGACTGATGGCAGCCCTGGCTACCACTGCATCCCCTTTAACTACGGCCCTGTCAGCTGAACTTCCGTGTTCCCCGTTGGGATGTTCTTACTGCCACCACATATATGGCATGTTCTTGGGCCCTGGTGCAAAAAGTGATAAGGGGCTCCTGCCAGTTGCCATGTGCCATTCCCAATACCAGTGTCTTCTTATGTGTCAAAATGACCCGGTAGCAGCTGCTACCGCTGTACCTACTGTAGCTACGCTGTGACTTTTATAGCCAAATTGTCTTCTCTAAGTTGTACCACCTATCCAGTTTTCTGTTCTGGATGGTATTCCACTTGTTTCGGTATAAAAATTAACCTGATCATCTTCTCCCATTGACTTTAATGGGAATCAGCAATTGATCGAGGCCGATATTGAAAATCGACACGATTTTTTTTTTAATCGGCAATCGGCTCGTTCTAGATTTTTTTAGTGATTGCTCATCACTATTTACAATGAAATGAATAAAGACTGAGAAACCTACACTATTTAAGATTTTTTAGGGGTTTTACACAATTCAAAGGTAACTTCATGTAGAATTTTTTTTTTCTGCTACGAAAGGATACATTTCTAAAGTGTAATAATATAACAAGTTATAGTGACTAGGATTCTGAAGAAGGGTCTTTGATTCAGGGATTTATTCTAATTTCCAGATCGGAGTCAGAGTTTTTGCCTTAATCTGGATCAACACTATAGCACAATAAGCTGAACTGGATGGACGTCTGTCTTTTTTAAGCCTAACAAACTATGTACTAGTAACTTTGTAAAAAGTGTCCCTTTGTGCTTCACAGCTTTGTTCCTTTTGCCACTAGATGGTACCATATGAACTAAGTGTCATAGACTACTCTTTATGCCCCCATCTGCTCCATATGCCTCCATAGGCTATGTCTACACAAGACTGGACTTTCATGCTACAAGATTCTTCTGTGTTAGTGTATAGTTAGGAAGGGGTTTAGTTGTCTTGTAGTCTAGGAAGCAAAGGAGAGACAGTGCTGCTGGATCAGCAGCCAATCAGTGTCCTGACAGGGGGAGGACCTGTAAGTGTTACATAGTTAAATAGTGGAGCCTGTCATAACAGTTCAATCCAGAGTTCTAAGTTATGTTCTGAGTTGAGAGTTCAAGTTGTTTGCAGCAGAGAAAAAGGGAATCTCTGTCTATCAGCCAGCAGTAGACAGGGCAGGCCGGAGAAGAAGTACAATTCCACTTGCAGTTTATGTACCAGAGTACAAGACAGAGACAGAGATAATGGGGAGCACATAGAAAGATACACATAGAGTAATAGCTCAGTAAATGTGGTGGGCAGTACCAGGAACTGCTGAAAGTAAGAGTGAGGGAACCTAATGAGGGCAGAGTTGTGAGTGTGAGGCCTCATTCACACGGCTTATTGCCGGCGTAATTGCAGGGATGGATTTCGCCCCGCAATTACACCGGCTGCCGTGCAGGAGGGGGGGGGGCGGGGCGGGGGGTCGGCAGCTCGCCGGCCCCATAGACACTCATTATTCACGGCGCGTACACGGGGTAATTAATGTGCATGCCACTTTCTCCCCCGAGGCGGATTCGCCGAGCGGGGAGAAGAGACGTAATCCATAGTTCTCTATGAGAACTGTGGATTACCGTAGTTACTGGGACGGATTGGCGCCGTACTGCAGCGCAAATACGACGTGCAGTACGGCTCCAATCTGCGCCCAAATAAGCCGTGTGAACGAGGCCTTAGAAGTCAGCAGATGCCAGCACTTTGGATGGCTGAACTAGGACGGGGTCAGCACCAGATGCCAGCACCTTGGACAGCTGGACTGGGTCAGAACTAGGAGGGAGCTGTCAGAAAGTAAACCACAGAGAGAGGTGTGTATAAGATGACCTGTCTACTGCTAAAAGAAAGTGTAATGTCCAACAAGTTTTTGTGCCATGAGTAAATGCCTGAAGAATTCCTGAAACTGCTGTTGTCACTTAATTCAATTACCGGAGCACCACACGAATCACCACTACTACTCCACTCATCATCCACAATACACCAGCCACCTGCATCTTTATATATGGACCAATGTATTTGTTGTGTAAATAGAAGAATTTTATCTAGTGTTGCCTTCACAAACCAGTAATAGCTGAAAATTTGGAAATTAAAATTTCAGAAGTTAAATGTCAGCGTTGCTTTATTGGTAACAAATTGATTTTATATTAATGCTTCACTTTACTGGCAGCAGACCATCGCGGCAGCTCAGTTTACTAAACTAAGCAATTATAACTAAGCTGTATGTCTTAAGTGAGTACTACTGGAGATGTCTTTATAACTACTTTCCTAATGGGGGCCTATATAGGAACGATGGATGATGCCCCATTCCCCACAGCAGATACTCAGCTTTCCTTTTTTATAGGTAAGCGGGTTGCTGTGAGGGATCGCTCATCCCCATACTTTCCTATATAGGCCCTCATTTGGTAGAAAGGTATATAACCACCCTAAAAAGTAGTTAAATATACAAGTGCTGTAAAAGTTAAGATTCTAAAATGTTTGTCAGGTAAATTCTGCAGACAGGAGTCATCATGGCAGTCTATATAGGATGTAGAAAAAAAAAAAGAAAGAAAATGACTCATCAGAGAAGACATCACCTATGAGTCGCTGAATCTATTTATATACTGGGGGACCTATATGCCTACCAATCTACTAGGGGAATTATATATGCTAAACTACTGGGGGACACTATATACCTAGCAACCTACTGGGAGCCCTATACACCTACCAACCTACTATTGAACCTATGTACCTAACTACTGAAGGGACATATTTACCTAGTACTGGGAAGCCCTGTATACCTTCTAGTTACTGAAAGTGACTATATATCTACTTACCTACTGGCGAACCTATATATCTACCTACTTACTGTGCTGGCCTGTACACCTGAGGGGTGTATGCACTATCTATCTATCTATCTATCTATCTATCTATCTATCGATCTATCTATTTAGAAATATAGAAAAAAAATGATGGATCCGGCGCACGTGTATATCTCTAAAGAACGCCAATGATGCAGGCGAAATTATTTAAAAGTTATCCGATTTATTTTAAAAAGCATGCAGAGGAGTTATCCTTCGCACGATAAAAAAAACAACAGATAAAAATGCACCACAACCAGCTGAACAGTAGCAATATTTTTACCACACACAAATAACAAAATAAACCTATGCAAAGCTGGATCATTCTGCCAGTGCAATCTGCAGCAAATAATTACATTGACTTAGTTAGTTCTGCCCTTCACTCCCTGCCATTTCAGCGGTCGGCTTGTGAGCACTGCAGCCAGTGTCGGACTGGGAGGTCTGGGCCCCACAGGGGAGGTGATCTTGCGGGGGCCCACCCTACTGTACATGAAAATATTACCGGCCTCTCGGAAATAAACGCCCTCATTTTACCACATAATACAGTGTTCAAAACAGAACTGTATTGTGTAGTACAATAGTAAGTGAGTCACACATTTGTCAATCTAACATATAATAGACACAGGGCTAAGTAGTTCCATCCATATCCTCCTCCACCCACATACAATATCCCCTCCATGTTTCCCTTGGTCACGCACTTCACCACCTTCTAAAATAAACACCAGCAAGAAAGTAAAAGTGTAACTCCTATCACAGGGTCAGGTGTTCCCTCACTCTTACAATCAGGGACACATGTACACTGCCACTATACTAGTGCCGATATAAAACCTACAACACCGCCATATGGAGTCCACATAGAGGTCAGACACCAGCTCAGGTATAACCTACAACACCGCCATATAGAGACCACATAGAGGTCAGACACCAGCTCAGGTATAACCTACAACACGTCATATAGAGACCACATCAGGGGTCAGATCACCTGCTCAGGTATAACCTGAGAAAACCACCATTGTAGAGATCACATAGAGGTCAGATACACCTAGCTGACGGTTATAACCTACAACACCTACCAATATTGAGACACGACATAGCAGTCCGACACTAAAGTCTTCAGGTTTATAACCTACAACAACCGCCATCTAGAGACCAATAGAGGTAGAATCAGCTCAGGTGAAACCTACATCACCGCATATAGAGGCCCACACAGAGGTCAGACCACCAGCTCAGGTATAACTACAACACCTCTCCATTATTGAAATGAAATAGAGGTCAGGACACCAGCCAGGTATAAACCTAGACACTAACAGTCCATATTGAGATCACATCATGAGGTCATGCACACAAGATCAGGTATAACCTACAACACCTGCATATAGGAGATGCTCATAGGGGTCAGACTCCAGCACTAGGTAATAACCTAGCATCACTGCCACAAAGAGGCCATACATAGAGGTCAGAGCACCCACTCAGGTATAGTACCTACATACACCGCCTATATAGTGGCTCTGTCCACCATGGCTCAGGTATAACCTAACAACACTGCCATATTGAGTACGAGAGAATAATAGGGGAGTCACTCTTGACACCAGCTCAGGTATAACCTGGCAACACCACTGTCATGAGTCTGTTCTATTATGAGCCGTTTTTATTATCTATGCTCTTATCTGTCACTGTACATTACCCATCTGTTGTTCCACTTTCTGTACATGACTGGTCTTAGTTTCCCTGTCTGGGTCGCTTATCATACTCATCCCTGCGCAGAAATATTCACACTAAAATATCTACTAGAATCCTTAATTTTCAGCACCTCTTTACGCTTTCCCACTCTGTACAAATAACACAGGGGTGGGAGAGCGGGTACAGCATAACTTAGAGGGTCCTAGTATCCGTAAAGAGGTTTAGACGAGGGGTGAGGATGTAGGCACCTGGTATCTAGTATAGGCACCTATTTAAGTTCGCTAAGACACCACTCCATCAGGATAAGTTGTGTTGAAAGCCCGGCCCAGGTAGGTACGGTAAGTACCTAGCCAAGAAAAGCACAAGGGGGTATGGTTAAATCAGCCCCCAGTTAGATAAGACACGGCTCCCTCAGCTTAGGAAAGTTTGATATGGCCCTACAGTCAACTAGGCTTGGTGCCCACCCAAGTTAGGTGGAGCCTGTTATAGGGAGGTGTTGGCCATCCTCTGTCCTATTAGTTAGGCTATAGGTGGTGGGTATGGCCCCCCCCCAGTCCCCGATGGCGGTACAGATGTAGGTAGTAGGGTCCCCTTTGCTTTTTTATATAAGGTCTGTTTATTCAAAGCCAGTTATTTATCGTTTGATGGGGTACCCCTTTATGGACGCATGTATACGCAGATTAGAGCTCCTTTAGGTGGTATTATATATACAAGAGTATATAGAGAGATAGAGAGGAAGATCAGTCCCTCTTACGGTAGTATCAAGCACGTATAGGGTTCTCCTCCTTTTATGTAGTATACACAGGTACCCGTTAGGGGTCTCTCCTTTTTAGCTAGTGTGCAGGAAGTCAGGGCCTCCCTTTAGCTAGTGTGCAGGAAGTCAGGGGCCACTCTTTAAGCTAGTGTGCAGGAACTCAGGGCCCCACCCTTTAGTAGTGTGTAGGTAGTCTCAGGGCCCACCTTTAGGTAGCCAGGAGCCCCCATTAGTTAGTCAGGGCCCCCCTTTAGGTAGCCAGGGCCCCCATAGTTAGTCAGCGGCCCCATAGTTATGTTATGTGAGGCCCCCTTAGTTAGCCAGGGCGCCCTCCATTAGTTAGCCACGGGCCACCCTTAAGTATCCAGGCCACCCCTTTTGTTAGCCAGGGCCCCCGTATTAAGTAGCCAGGGCCGCCCTTTAGAATAGGCCAGCGGCCCGCTTTGAAGTATAGCAAGGACTCACCTTTAGTATAGCCAGGGCCCCCCTTTAGAGATAGCCAGGGCCCCCTTTAGTACAGCCAGGGCCCCCTTTAGAATTAGCCAGGGACTCCCCTTTAGAAATTGCTGGGCCCCCTTTAGTATAGCAAGGGCCCCCTTTAGAATAGCCACGGCTCCCCTACTTTTGTATAGACTCAGGGCCCCCTTTGCTATGCCAGGGCCCCTTTAGTATAGCCAGGGCACCCCCTCTATGTAGACAGGACCCCCTTTTAGGAATAGCCTGGGCCACCCTATTGTAGGGGGGGCCAGGGTCTCCCCTTTTGTATAGCACAGGGCCCCCTCTCTGTAGCCCGGGCACCTTTAGAATAGCCCAGGGACCCCTTTGAGATGTAGCCAGGGCTCCCTTTAGTGTAGCCAGGGGCCCCTCTTGTAGCTTGAGCCTCCACTTTAGTGTAGCCAGGGCCTTCTTAAGTGTAGCCAGGGAACACTCTTGTAGCCATGGCCGCTCCTTTAGTATGGCCAAAGGGCAGACTCCTTTAGAATAGACAGGGCCCCCTATTGTAGCCAAGGGCCTCCTTTAGGTACAGTTCTGAGCGACCCCCTCTTGTATGCCAGGGCCTCCTCTTCAGTGTAGCCAGGTAGCCCACACTTTAGTGTCAGCAGCGGCCCCCCCTTGTAGCATATGGGGCCCTACTTTAGTGTAGGCCAGGCACCCTCTTGTAGTCCAGGGGCCGCCTTTAGTGTCAGCCAGGGCCCTTAGTGTAGCCAGGGCACCCATCTTGTAGCCAGGCCCCCTTTAGGTAGCCAGGGCCCCCTCTTGTTGCTATGGAGCGTCTCGTTTAGTGCATAGCCAGGGCCCCCTCTTGTAACCCATAGTGGGGCTCCTTTATGTAGCAGGGCCCCATATTGTAGCATTTAGGGCATCTCCTTTAAGTGTTAGCCGACGAAGCGCCCGCCTCTTGTTGCCGGGCCTACCTGTTAGTATAGCCGTGTTGCCCCCTCTTGTAGAGCCGTTAGGGCGCTCGCGTTTAGTGTAGCCTAGGGCCCCGCTCTTGTAGCCAGGGCCCTCCTTTAGTATGAGCCGACGGGCCCCCTCTGTGTAGCCTCAGGGCCCTTACCTTTAGTGTAGACAGGGACCGCGCTCTTGTAGCAGGGCCTCTTTAGTATTGCCACGGGCCCCACTCTTTGTAGCCAGAGGACTCCTATAGATGTAGCCATGGAGCACCTGCCTCTAGTGTAACTCATGGGCCAATCTAGTGTATAACCACTTTTGGGCCCCACTCTTGTAGCCATAGGGCATTCCTTTAGTGTAGCCAAGGGCCCCCTCTACAATGTAGTCCGCAGTGGTCCCCCGATGTGTAGCCAGGGCCCCCTTCGTGTTTAAAGCCATGGGCCCCCTCTAGTGTTAGCCTAGGGGCTCCGTTTAGTGTAGCCAGGGCCCCCTTATCTAGTATAGCACCCCCCACCGGCGCCTCCTGTAGGTAGATTTAAAAAACAAAATAAAAGCCACTTACCTGGCTCCGGGCTCCTGCTCTCTGCCCCTAGGCCCGGTTTACACTGTCTCCGATCTCCCGCCTGCTCCTGCCGCTTCCTGTTCAAAGGCGCGCGCGGTGAAGTGACGTCAACCGCGCCGCCTACTGTCTGCAGCAATGGGTCAGACTTGTTGCGCCCGGCTAGGCACCTAACCCCCCCCATGTAAAGGCACCTAACACTTAAGCTTGAACGCGAGATCAGCGGACGCGAGCTAGTGGCGCTGTGCCCGCTGACACCGCCGAGCCCCGGAGCCGGGGGATCATTTAGTGCGCCCAACTCCCGGGACCGGTTTCCCTCGGCACCGCGCTCGGGCAACGCCGGACCCCGGGCATCCCGGGACTGGGCCGAATGCGCGGGGACCGGGACCCGCGGAAGCGACTCGGTACTGTCTCCGGGGCCCAGCAGCTCAGGGGGGGGGCGGCGGGGCCACACCGGGGGATTCACCCATCCCCCCGCGGCCCAGTCCGAGCCTGACTGCAGCCACTGATTTAATCCATTAGTAATATAACAATGCCTGACGTCACAGCACTGAGCTGCTCACTTCTTAATAAGTTGCAGAATTCACAGGCGAACTGTAGAAGACTGAGAAGACATCACCGGCAGCGTCAATGCTGGAACAGCGGTGGGTAGTGAGTTGAGTATTTATTGGAGTAGCAATATCCTAAATTTGCTAAATAATAATGATCAGGAAAATCCCTGTAACGGCAAAAAAGTTGTGTGAGATGCTCTTAAGAAGTAGTAGTTAGTGACACATGGAAAGTCAGCTTTTACAGAATCAGGTAAAACTCATTAATTCATTGATTTCCTAAACTGATTTTTTTAGTATTGAATCTGTATTTTAAATTACTGTAATTTTTATTTTTTCATATTTGCTCTGTAGAGAGAGTTTCATCAGTTTCCTGAGGCTCTTGGAGGCTCATTACAGAGCAGATCTAGATGTCTTTGTCTCGTTTCCATCCCAGGGTAACATGTAACATCTCTATTTTTTTGTGACACTGTATTATTGCTTTGATACAGCAGTGCTGTATTTTTCATATAATCACAGAATGTATGAGAGCTGCACGAAATTTTTAATGAGATGTCTCTGAAATTCCATCTTGTATTGTGCTAACTAGTAATGTATAGTTTAGTATTGCAAGGTTTTATTTATAAAGTTTTCTAACTATGTGTAAAAGTTTTATATGCACAGAAAAATTAATTTTATTGGAACTTTACTGTGGTACCAGTATAATGATTGAGGTAAAACGTCTCCGAGTAAACTGACAACAGGGCAAGCTATTAATAAGCACCTCTGTACATATGCCAAAACCTACACATCGTAGGCTCATGCATTCGCATGACACCATCTTGTAATATCCTGAGCTAACCTTTTGTTGCAGCGTACGAGTGTGACTCAATAAGGTTCAGCTATCGGAGGGTGCATGGGGTAAATCCATATATCGAACATGACTATGGAGGTACACAAACTCTTATTAAAGCAGGTTGTTGCACATGAACGTCACCAGAATGAACTAGAACATGTCCGCACTACCCGTAGTGCCAGGCTGCGAGAGACTGGCTCCGCTCATTGAGCAGTCAAGACTCCATTGCTTTCCTATGGGATTTCTGCATACAGCCAAGCGATGCTTTTGGCTCTGCTCGGAACAGAGAGTTGTACGCAAGTGCAACAAACTCTCCACTCTGCACTGAGAGATTTGGGAGTCCATTCCTGAGACCGGTGCGGCTCCCAGAGTTGGGACCCGCACCTATCAGACAATAATAGCATATCCTAATGATATTCCCTCATTGTCTATGGTGGCAAAACCCCTTTAATGCCAAAAGGGATCCAGCAACCCTGTCCACTGCATTGGTAAATTAAAATCCAGTTTTTATTTGTAAAAAATAATTAATAATCCATTAAAATGGTGAGATACACACAGACGCATTTTCGAAACAACCCCTTGTATGACTATGGAGGTAGTCACACAGATGCTCAATTGGGTTAAAGTCTGGGGAATTTGGAGGCCAGAGGAGTACCCCAGGAAAGACAATGATCATGTATGGGTGTACATGATCTGCAAGGATTGATTCATACCCAAATCGGTCGAGAGTGCTTTCCACAAGGATGTGTGGGCCCAGAGAATAAAACAAAACCATTCAAAACCATAACAAGTTCTTTCAGTAATGATTGCAGGGTGTTTGTTCTCTAATATCTCTTATACTCCTGACGTGTCAAGCTCCATCTGCTCAATGACAGGAAATGCAGGAAATGTCACTCTTTAGAGAAGGCAACCCTTTACCAATTAGCAGGGGTCCGATTCTAATACTATAGTAAAAATCTTTTTATGCCAATGCAACTTTGTAAGCAGAGGTGTGACAGTGAGTGCATCTGGTTCGGAGCCCCATACACAGTAGGGTTCACTGAAGTACGTTATTAGACTTACATCTTGTATTTTCCTGGTTCATTTTGGAAGTTAGCTGCTCCCCTATAGCGTGTTGCTCACATCAGCACCCTCATGGTTTTGATATAAATCAATGAGGATTCACCTATAACATTCTACTGGCACTCAATGCTTTGCTGTCGTACTTGTCTCTTTCTTGTGTTGTGGAGGTGGGGGCATAGCACATGGATATAGCATCGGGATGAGCCGCTGTCATGTGTCTGGAATTATTGGCTCAGATGAGGGGAAACAGCTATTTGGAGTTGTTCAGTACCCATGCACCGATGGAGTCCAAAACCATTAATGGACAACTTATTGCTCAGAGGCACGTGCTTGCTTCGAGACTTCCGCGTGCTGCCACCTATTGCGTAAACCCCCCAAACTCATGATATTATGTTCACCGTTACCCAATGAATTATATCGTAGAAGACATCACAATTGAAAATTAAGACACTTTTTTATCCCACGACCTACATTTGTGTGGCGATTGCTCGAAATAATAGGGTATATTTGTAGTCGACTTCCTTTGCTTAGCGCTGACTCTGATTATAGTCAGTTGTTTTTGGGGCGTCTTTATAGATCGTATGTTTCATTACTCTGGTGTCTCCTGTCTTTGGTGGTAAATGAAATATCCATTTGCGTGAGTTACCATAGAGGCTGATCCTAAAGTCTTTCTATGGTTCCACTATGACACTTGATCTCTGCATTACCACCCACTCTGGCTCGTGACACAAATGTTGTGATAGGCTGGAATAATGTCAGATTTTCCGGTTTTAAAGGAAATCGGGATAAGTCTGGAGCTGGTCTGTACAGGGGATTCAAATGGAGGGAAGAGTCCTCATTTATGGCGGTGTAGGTCGATCTATTATGGTTTATTTTTGCACCCGTATGGATCTATGTGTCCCAGTTGAACTGTTATGATCACTGCACGCAACTCACAGATCCTAAAAATGCATATGATCTTTTTTGGGTGAGCGCAGTTTGAATTTATCCACACCTTTTTTTGACACCTTAAGAATCTCGAGGAGCGTGTTTGTAAGCTACTTAACTAACCTTCGAGGGAGTTATGTACGGTGGACTCAAAATGTGGAGAATAGGAAAAGTATATGGGACAGTGAGGAAAAGTAAATGGGACAATGGAGCAAATACTTCATATAAAGTTGCTCGTCGTCAGTGTAATGATCACGGGGTTAATGGCAGAGTTCTACACAAGTACATGTACTGATACCAGTACGTAGGTTGTTCCTATTTGCCTCGCCTAGTAATATACGTGTTGGGTATTACAGTTTCCTGCCAATGTGAAAACCTCCCCCATCCCTCCCCCCCTCCCCCCCTTCACCTTGTGGGAACGAGTCTTATCTGTCCTCGGATACAACATTATTATATCCAGCTATATGTTATAGAAAATACATGGGGTAGGGAAGAGGGTGGCCTGTGCCCCCAGAGTAAGGGTTACTCTTAATCTAATAGGAAGAGGGCTACAGAATCTATTTTATTAACTCCATATCCTCTAACAGGTCTTTTTGACAACCTTTTTGTATCATGGATCATCTGTACTCTTATAATCAGACAGGCTTCGTCGCACAATATTGCAGCGCTCGCTACTTTAAGAAAAATATGCGCTAGAGAGGAGTGATGTTTGTCTCGTCGTGTATTTCTGAGTCGTGCGGATAGGACTTACCTATACCGCGCATGATGTTCTTTATGAACAACCTTTTTAGCACGTGGGGCGTGAAATTATAGATCTTCCTAGATAATGTATAATGCAATGCTCTACCAAGTCAGGAGGGATCCGGATTGGAAAATTCGACTTATTGCGTTCCAGAGGGGTCTGAATTAGGTGTGTCGGTCCCCGGTCACACGGTCATACATCTCTTCTTAGAAAGCGTAGTATAGTCATGCCGATATACGGCCGGCTGGTGTAATTTGGGATGGAAGTAGTCGCGATCCCAGATCAATGCGCAGTATACTCCGAACATGGGAGGGCGGCGGCCGCTCGCGCGCCCTTATAGAACTGCATGCATTAACTCCGCGTGTGTATAATTCGTGACCCTGTGAACAATCCAAATAGTATATGACATGTCACTTATCACCTCCGCGACGTCACATTTACAATCATAGTGTAAACAGGCGGGTGGTAAAGGGGGGGGCTTAGGGACAGGAATCATTAGCTCTCTATGTGAGTGCATATGGAGTTACTGTAATTGCAGCGCCGCATATACAAATTACAAGTCTCACCGCATATTAAGTGCAAATACGTGCGACTAATTCGCGCCACGGGTGGGGTGTGCAAAGTTCTACAGACGGGGAACCAGCTCTCTCTATAATGGTTCACATTTCACTTTTAAACCCCTGCTAGCATAGGGGATCCAGTCACAATGGTTGGGACTTGTTGGTTCAACAGGCAGTAGTTGTATTTTCACTGAATCCTGACCGCAGTGTGGACATGCTTTCGGGATGTGAATGTGGTCTCCCTAAACATTCCCTCGTGTCCCACAACAAACGTGTCATCCTAGTTCACTCAGAGGAGATTTCATGAAGCTTGACTGTCTAGTTACAGTAGCATTAGATACTGTCTCTTGACACCACACACACGCCGCGATCCCTGCTATTCCTTTTTTCCAAGGTGATGTCTGATGTTGGCCCGGTACTGTGACAGGAATACAGTTAAATAGTTCTCATTGAAAGATCAGCAAGACACTTGGGGAACGTTTAACACGTAGTCCAACCTTCTGTTACAAAATGTAATTTCTGGCTCAGAAGTGTCAATGAAAGTTGTTTACGCAGTCTCTCTCTATTTAAGTTGGGGTTTTTCCACGGTTAGTAGTAAATTCCGGGTTACCTCTTTATAGCACTGAGGAGAATTGTAAACGTATCACAGGTCATGACGTCAACATGAATGCTGATGGGGAGTGGGTGATGTGTTAGGGAGGAGGACGGGTTGTGCTTTTGGGAAGAACTAAATAGAAGCAGATAAAGGGTGAGGGGGCGACTTAGTGGGAATGGTTTAATGCACTAGCAACCCTTAAAAACTAGGCAAGACCCCCGTCGATAGCCTGGGGGTGGGGAGACATAAATGAGGATATTTTATGGTCCTGGCACTTATGGGTTGCGGGGGTATCAACGTTAAAGGTTGTTACAATTTTTTCCAGTTATCGGTATTCTGTAAGTGCAAAGCCAGAGGGCTCCAAGGGGCACAGTGAGCAAGGAGTTGATGAATAAAGAGTGCATCTTAAAGTAGTAACTCAAATAATCGACATTGTACAAACTGTGGATTATTATAGCAGGCAGACACACGCTCATACACTGCACTTTCTCAGCAGTCACCTTCGACAAGCTCATTCATTTTCCCGGGACAACCGTCATCAGATATGATGTTGTTTTCTAGTGCCTCGGTTTCATGCTCAATGACAAGGAACCGACTCAGCAATCAGCTCCTCGTCAGCTCCTTGGTTGATCTATGTTTAATTTCATGTGCTTATCTGTAGGGTTTGGGATGAGACATGAGTATGACACTGTAGCTTTCACAAGACGTTTTCCCTTTGTTAATGACATTATTATTTAGAAAAGTGCTTACATATATACCCAATTAGTTGAGAGGTCCCACAGGTGGTGCAAACATATAAATCAATGATGCGCAAAAAAACGACTATAAGGGAAGAGTAGATGTTGGTTCAAACAATGTTTGAGTAGGATGATAGTTGATCGGTTTCACTTTGTGTACTATAAGCAGTGTTAGAGTAATGGCAATTAGTGTACTGATGACTCCTCATACTGTATATAGCAGGGGCGTCGCTAGGTGGTTTTGTTTGGGGCACTAAGCCTCCTGACAATACTCCCTGTGCCTAGAGTCTCAGATCCCCAACACCGTCTCGGTTCCAGGTATTACTGTGAGGAGACCGGCGCCAAGACGCTACGCTATGAAAATGTCTGTGCTGAGTCCACATGGACACTAGACTTATAGTTCACAGATATATAATACACAAACTGCACAGGTCTGCGGCACTTTTACATCTAATCAACACATAATGGGCAAAGAAGCGACGGGGATCGGGCCCCCACCCCCCCCCCCGATACATCTAGGGAGATCTGCGATAGCTGTCTAACTTACAGCTGCACCTAGTACACCTGGCTGGTCAGTTGAGTGTGTTAGATGCTGTAAGGCTTGAAAACTACTTCGGTGATGAAATCCATCCTGTATTTTTGAGGCGCGTTCCGCAGAACAAGGTGACATCATTCTACTAATAATATTTTTAACAACTGTTACACGAAATAAGAACGTCTTATGAAAGTGTGAAGACAACTGAGTTAGCGGGGTCGGTCGAGTGAAAAGTAATTTACGTTGGGGAACGGGGTATTGTTAGAAGCTGGCTGCTAATCTATCTGACGACGCGCACTTCTAGAAAGTATTTTCATTACCCTCAGCCACCCCACATCAATCGATCCAAACCTCCGCCCTTTTCCCCCCTCACTCCCCTCCCACCCCCCCACCACCCCCCCCCCCCCCCACCCCCCACCGACCCCATCACCACACCCCCACCCACGCCCATGTTGTTCACCACCCCCCTCACCCCTAACCTCCCCCCCCCCCCCCCCCCCACTAACCACAAATCATATACCAACCAAACAAAAACAATATACCCTACAAACACCCACACACCCCCCCCCACCCCCGAACGAAAATACGTTTCAAATGTTATGGGCCCCCCCCCCCCCCGCCCCCCCCCCCCCCCCCCCCGCCCCCCCCCCCTACCCACACACCATCCCCCACCCCCCACCCCACCCCACCCCCCCCCTATTTAACTTGGTTATTCACCACTTAACTACCCCAACACTCCCCCCCCCCCCCCATTCCCTCCCCCCGTGTCTAGTGCGGGGATTGAAACTGTGGTTTCGGATTGATTCTTACTGTTTGCTTGTCTTATTCTCTGACATTCGTCCTCTCAGACAATTAGGCCGGGTTCAAGATGCCGTATGACTTGGGGGTTCAGGGCATTTGAGATGGGAATTTGGCGGTGATGGTTGCGCAATTTACTTAGCGGCTTGTGATCGAGCTCAAGAGGGTGAAAGGTTCGTGATCCGGATCTAACCCTGTGCAGGTTGTAAGAGGGAGTGTAGGGGCTGATTACTGGAGTGAGCGGTGTTTTTAGGTGGGGATTCGGCGAGGGTAATATGTGTTGTGGGAGAGGTATTGTCTTGATTTATGTAGTTACAGGTTATGCCTACGCGTGAGTGCGTCTTGGGAGTTCGTCGTTGTAGTTTGTAGATGTGCTGAGAAGAATGTCGGAGATGCTGAAATAGACTGTTCTGAGGGTTGGGTCACGCAGACGTGGGAGAAGCATCGCGAGGTGGACAGGTGTGTATGGGATGTAGCCTTACTTGCTGGGGGCGTCGCCGAGTGCGAATGGGCTTAGGTGAACCTTTTGATTATTGAGGTTCGTCAGATTACGTTACAATTATCTGTATCATGTGTACATCAGGTGGCTGCGTGTCACGGGCCGATGAGACACGTGTGTTTCACCCGCACTGCTTGTAGCATCCTCCACTTCCGGCAGACCAGACGACAAATTTGCTTATATATTCTCGATGCTACAATTTTTCGGCGTGAATTGTGGAGCGGTTCTAACTTAAGATCTATTTGATGCTGAGTGGTTAAAGGGTTTCTTGGCATGGCGTTAGTAATTGTCTGGGGCGCTAGACGGTGGTATTAAGGTCGGCGTGCCTTTTTGTTGTAGGGTAGCAATTGGGTACAGTCGTGTGTTACTTAGGGGATTACACTGTGTGGAAAATGAGTTCGTATAGATACTGAGTTGTGTTGTCTGAAGGGTTCCTGATGTCTGTAGGACAGGTCGGGGGAATGTGTTCTAATAAGTTGATCAGAGAGTAATTATGTTTGTCTATTTTCGGTGAAGGAAAAGTGGTTGGGGTGTTGTGCGGGGCCCTCATCAGCGATGTTGCTGGCCGAGTTTTATCGATTTGAGTAAGCATGATCGACGTGTACCGCGTTGTATGTTATGGTGTCGTAGGGACTCTGGGGATTATCTGTGGATCAGCTTGATGGTATGCCGTGTCTATCGGAGGGTTTATTAGATGTTTCTCCCGTTTTGAGGGGGGGGGAGTGCGGAGTATGGTATAGTGGCTTCATGTTAAGTTTTCTTCTGGAGTGCGATTAATTCTGAAGGAGGGTGTGAATACTAATGGTGTGTACTTGGTGGGGGTTCTGCAATTGCCTGTGTGGGAATATATTGAGGGAGGGGTTTGTTTGAGGTAGACAAAAATTATACTGGTGGTTCTATATCTTTAGGTGTGTGTAATAAGGGGAGAGAGAGGTGTACTCGATAGTAAGCGGCGAAACACATGATATTCCTTTGTGCAGGAATGTCTGATACTAGGTTTGGTTTACGACGTGTGATTGCTATGCGTTACTTTTACATCTGGTGGTTTTATGCATGTTTTTTTGCATGTTTAGATATCCCTTTTGGGAGGTAACTGTAATGTGTGAGTATTGTATTCTAACTATTCTGATTACTTATTGTAGTGGTGTTTATGTAAGAGACTGGCCACTGAATCTGAGTTCTGGAATTTTCGCCTGTGCACTAATGGAGGTTTATATGTTTTTCCGGATAAAATGTGCCTACCTCTCCGCGTTTTCATATCACTGTTTCAGTGAGATGACACGCTCATAATGTAGGGTGGTAAATGTTGTTTGTATATTACTTGTCTCTAGGGTGCATTATGAAGAGTATGCTCATATCGCGCCTCAAATGGTGTATGTACATTTGTGTCATTATTCACACACATATCCACAATATATAAATGTCAAATTCACCTATACACATAATCGCCCAAGACAATGCCTGTGTGTCACTTAGGCTATGTTTGACCCCATGGTGTATTAGTACGTCGACGGTCACACTAACTAGTTAGCGCGAGCGATACTCATACAACTTGTGTGAGCTTACTCATGACATTGATGCCGTCGCGCTCAGATCATGCATGTGCATAGGCGTATCTGTAATCCTCTGTAAGCCCGCATGGTGGGTGTTATTGGGAGGTGATGGGCAACAGCACCACCAGCCCCTCATAGCGACTTGAATTGAACAAGCTCACTTAGATTAGCTTCCACGCGTGTACATAGTATAATAGTCGTATTGTACTCGTTGGAGCTGTAAATGATCCCAAGATCGAAGAGTTCCGTCGCGTTCTCGAGAACGTGTAATCCCATAGTTATGCTATGTAGAGAGCTATGGATATTACGCTAAATAACACCAATGTGAACGATTCAACCCTCCAATGGTTTTTGAGGTATGTATGAACGACTTTTCTAAAGCTGAATGCTATGCGAAATTATAGTTTGAATTATATTTTTTTTATATACCTCGTCATTAGTTCGAGTGGGGTATGCATATGATTTTAGGTCATGCTGACTAGTCCAAATCATTTGTACCTCTTGTTTGTTAGTACAACTAAGGTCATCCGATTGGCAGATGTGCAGCATCCTGCAGTAATTGACGGACCGCAAGGGGACGACTCAGTGTTTCATTGGATTGTACGCTCCACTTGTGTTGTGCCCTAGCTTCAATCTACGAGCCACGGACGCCTATGCCACAGCACGCCACACATCGATTACTGTAGATTCTTAGTTCTCACAGAGCAGCTTGAGTGATTACAGATTTCATCTCTCCCCATGCGTCACAATAACACATACTCTATTGTAACACTGGGTGCGAAGATGAAGGAACATGGTCACTTACCTTTATCCGCGGTGGGCGTCCTGATTCGTGGAGGGGAATGGTCCAACCCACCAATCCCCTAGTGCCTGGAAATACACAGCACTTGAACAGTATGTACTTCCTAAACACACGGTGTACTGCCCAGAAAAAGTGGATCTGTTCACAATCAGCGTCATATGAGACGGAAACCTGTGGCGCACCTCTTAACGCCTTGCTGTGGGAACTACGTGCTATCCAGCGTGTAAATTTCTAGCAGTGCTGCTCGGCCACCTCCCATCCAATTCCACTTACCCCCCTGTAAAGAGAAGCAGTGCGGTACCTGTCAGCTTATTTTTATGGACGGGTTCTGGTGTGCAGGGAGGAAAAACGAAAACAAGGTAATCATAGCCATCATAACGCTTGATTTTTCGCAATATTTGTGGGGGCACATTACAGCGTCAGCTAATGCCCCACAAATCGCTGTTATGTGTATGTTCTACCAAGATGTAATGTTGGTCCGTACCTTTAGGCGGGTATAATTGCACTGTTAATATCACTCCCGAAGACGAGCTCCGGACATTTGTTGAAATCTCTATAGCTGTCACTGGAGAGAGCAACGATTACCTGTTCATTCGTCACCGAAGAATACAATATTAATTTGGGAGCTTTCCGGATAGGGAAGCGATGGCCACAAGTTTTTTCACCTGTAATTACACATCGCCAGCAGGGTTCATGGCGCTATTTACATAATAAACAACGTCCCTTCCGAATATTTAACTGAGACCGTCTGATTGGTTATACTTGGTGCGAAACCCCTCACAGCCTACTGGCAAAACTCAACACGACCAGGGCCCGGGCCCAGGATTGATTTTGGTCCCTGAGCAACGCCCCCCTGGTATATAGCATACTTATGGGTAAAGTCCAAGGAAGGTTTAGACTACAAACTAAAAGTTCTAATGGTTTCTTGGTGCTATTGTTCCCTATTACAGATGGTAGGGCAGGACTAAAATTTGTGACATGTAAGTCCTATAGCACGCCCCCCCCCCCCCCCCCCCCCCCCCCCCCCCCCCCCCCCCCCCCCCACCCCACCCCCACCCCCCCACCTTGCAGAGTTGAGAAGATAGAGGATGATAAAGCAAGAGAGCCCCTTGTTCAGCCCACTGTCTCTCCTGACTATAGAAAGATAAAATTGACCCTTCAGAGAATAAGCTATCGGTTGAGTTGAAAAGAAATTAATTTGGTTACTCTCAGTGAATAAGCTGGACAAATCCGGTTACGAATGTGGTTGAGTATTCAAGAAAGTTTCATCACATTTATGTTTTTGTCTTTTTAAATGTTCTGATGATTTTATCCTTTTGATGTGGTTTTTTGCATTTTGTAGGTCCATAACTGTCTGCAATGAATACTGTCAGGTCAAGGCTCTGTTGTGCGGAAAAGACGCTGTTGCAGAGGCTACGGCGGGGTGCTACTAACGCGTATAGTACTGCTTGCATGGTCAAGAGCGTTAAACTCGTTCCGAATAATCCTTTATCAGAGGATTTTCAGCACTCGGTAACAAAAAGGATCTTAGCTAGCATTTTAAGTGGTCAATCGTTAGAAAAAATTGGGCTTGCATCACCTTAACTTCTATATCAGATTACTGTTTAAGGTAAGCTTATATATCACTTAGTTCTATCTCTAGCCTGGCTTAGACCTATGTTTTACATTTTTTTCATTCTTAGTATTTGCTGATGATGCTTCGAGCTTGGATTGATGTTGAGCGTAAATGTAGTTGTCAAAAATACTGAACTATAGTCTTTGGTCTACACTTTTCAATCTACTGTTTTTATCAATTTTTATAAAACTTAATTTTATTTATTAGAGATTCATAATATGCCCAGAGGAGAACAACACCATAAAATCATATTCGACTGCACCATTCAAATCGAAAGATTATCATATGTTACTGAGAAGAATGTCATGTCTACCGGTATGTCATTTATGATTTCGAAATCCCCAGTATGTTTGCTGGTATTACTGCGTGTGTCCCGGTATTTTCATGAGATTTGGTCACACTGCTTTGAATGCCTTTTCCTTGCTAGATTAATTACCGATCACTAAACAATTTTGTTTCTTGCGTCACAAGTCTATACAAAAGTTTCGGCAGCAAAAAAAAATGCTAGTATCTCGCAACATAACTATGGTTCAACCCAAAAAAAGTGATTATTAGTTGTTGATCTAAAGGCCTGTTTTACATGTTCGATCAAAATGTTGTGATGGGTTTTTCTTTTTTATAATTACCTTTCTCCCTTTTGAATATATCAAAGATAATCTTATTTTTACTCTACTTGCACTCTTGACAACATGTTTCCACCTGCTAATTGCCACAATTTTATATACGAAAAGCCCTTTTTACTGAAGATTAAGCGTGAATTAAATATAGCCATTGTGTGTCTAATGGATTTTCTCCTTATCAGTTCTGGTGTTTCTATGGACAGAAAACATTGCCACCGGTATTATTAATCTAATTGAGGCTCCCTGCTAACCGTTCCTATGGTGGGCCAGGCTTTGGGTGCTGATATATATTAGTTTCTTTATTACACACTCTGGATCTAGCGTATTTGTTTTGGAAAGTAAACAGAGCATTGAGTGGAAATTTCCTATGGAAAAGTACTAAGAAATATGCCTTTTAAAAAATGGTAGCGGTCAACATTATATACTGTGTCAATTGGTAGAGATATTATCTAGAGTACTTTGCATTATACTTTATTCAATGTAAGCAGAAGATTAGAGTTATTTTCTGCTTTTTGCTGCATTTCAATGATTGGTAATTACCTGGCTTTTTCCTTTCACACTTTCAAGAGAAATAACTTTTTTTTCCATCTACATATGACCAGGATTTATTGCGACTCAACCATTTTCTAGGATCTCCAGAAAGGCCAATTTTGTCATACATATGTGATAAATATCACAGGGGCTGCAGTAGTAAATCTGTCAAAGGGGTATTCATGAGACCTATATGGCACTTCAACTGTTTCGTATACGCCCGAGAAAGTGTCTTCTTTGTTCCACTTTCCCACAATGACGAGATCAGGAATATGAGGTTATATGCATTTGGCACCAACTTTTTAATTGTAGTTCTCTTGGGGGGTTATAGTTAAAACTTTGGCATTACGCCCTAAGCGGTTCTAACTTGATTTGTGTGTTTAAAGAATAGTGTATGTTCCCTACTAAGAACTGCGATGAGGAACAGACTCAAATAGGGCGACATGTGTTAGCAAAAGAGGCAGGCCTCCACCGCCAGTTTTAAGGCACATTTAATGAGTGTATAATTGAGCCTTGATCGTAGATCAGTGATATCTGTTTCCTGTCTCCAGATACAAAATATACTGTGTGACCTTTTTATACTATGGGAATTACTTATTCAATTTTTTTCTTGGTGAGGATCGACGAGAAGATCTAAAAGATGACAAGAAGTTACTGCGATTGGACGTTATTTCTTAGTGGCAAGATTAACGCAACATGCTATTGGGTGAGATTTAGAATCAGATGTTTAAGATGCACAGCAGTGGCGCTCGCCTTGGCAATTTTTCCGGGGGCGTCGGTGCCCCGGATAATACGGCCTGTGCTGCCCTAAAGGATTTGTCCTTTAGCTCCGGCTTTCTATCTCTTGATAGCAGCACACACACTTGTATGCGATCTCGAAGTGAAAAAAGTGGTTTGCTAGATTGATCGGGTCTTCCCGGTCTTTGTCCTGTCTGAGATACTCGCATTGTGCGCGGACTCTCCCCAGCTCCTTCTAAATAGCATCATCTGCGGCTGCAGACTATCCTGTGATGTCTGCGCCGCGGAACTACTACTCATACTAGATCGTGGATATGAATAGCTATGTCCCCAGCGAACAGGTTGCAATTCTTGCCCAATCTAAACGAGAATGCTCGGAGCAGAAGTGCTAATCACATGACCTCGTCCCAAAACGAATCACCACGGCTCCCTGATCCCCATGACCCTACTTTTCGCTGCGGGGTTGCTATCCTTGATTTAATTAGTGTATGTGAGGAAGGGTGAGGGACAGCTTAAACTCTGTTCAATAGTTAAGACCATTTGACGCCCATAAACGGCTATCTCTCTGTCTCCTCCAAATCCCCTAGCAGGACTACCGTGATACGAGTTAAGAGCCATGGGTGTCCCGTTAACCAGACTTCAAGTGAAGAATCCCAAGTGCATTTTCCGAGCAGCGATCAGGTAGCAGCCGAGCAGCCAATGTATTTGAAGATTATATTATTATATGTGTGTGCTGTTGGGCTGGTTTGGCGTGAGAAAAGATAATTTCTTAACTAAAGGACTAAGATTATCAGGTTCTGTGATTGAAACGGATAACTGACCACAGAATGACGAGAGTGGTTCTGTAGATGTCGGTGTTATCAGCATTATATCATGCATTAAGCTGACTGCATGCTTATATAATACTGAACCACAAAAGTTGATAAATACAAAAGATGAGATAATCAGCTGCTGTCGGGTATACAGCTTTATATATGTAGTATGTATATATGGTAGACTGATCAGATGTCATGCTCTAGTGGGGTAAGTATGATAATGTTGGCTCTGTAGGGGTCAGGCACCATATGTGTATATTACATTTTTGTACACACCTTCTGTCATATTTATATGTACACGTAGCTATATATAATTTATAGTATTAGTATATTTTAATATCAATATATTTATATCAAATATATAGCAGAACAGTGTTTGTTTCCTAATACAATCGCAACCGCCTTTATGCAGCAGTGCAATGTACCCTAGGGAGCTTATTTGTATATGTCTTAAACTAAAAGTTATTAAAATATAATAAAAATAATATTATAAGATTGAAGTCCATCGCACCCCCTTTTTGTCATTTTACAAAATAAAACATGCTTTACATACATAGCTGCCATCCCGTGTGTTAGTAAAAGTATGCCGATCTATTAACAAATACAAAATCATGTAATCACCATACAGTAAAAACGCTTACTAGGACAAAAATTCCAACTAAAAAAATTGATTGTTTTTGGGTAAGTTTCCGCACGGTCGTTTTGGTATGAAAACTGTCTAGCAGTTTAAAACTGTCTTTGTTGCCCATTGCATACAAATGTCCATGAGAGCAGACTTTCCATGTTCATATAAGGAATATGGAAAAGTAAAGCTGATACTTCTGATTGGTTGCTATAGGCTTCTGATTGGTTGCTGATTTGAGCATTTGATTTTGGTTGCTAAGGGTCTGCTGATTGGTTGCATTTATTGATGAAGCTTACGCATCATCTTTGAGTCTTAGGCTGCTCATGCGGCTCTGATTGTGGTTGCTATTGAGTACTCTGATTGGTGTCATGGGACAACAAAAGTGTTTCATTAACATAAGTCTTGATTCTTAATGGTTCAAAGTAAGTAGTTTTTTACTGGCTCTTGGTAATTCGTGAGATTTTTTGTACCCGGCCCACTGAAGGTTGTTCTTCGGTACCCAGAACTTTTAGTACAGGTGTGAGGACCTATACCTGAGATTTTCATTGTAAAGTGGACTGTCTTGGGAGGGTTTGCCATGGACAGGTCCTCTGTGCGAATGCAGATAGTTTAAACTAATCCCCAACACAGTCAGTAAAATTAGCGGGTACAGCGCAACATAGGTTCTCGCATTGTCTCTGCGAAAAAAATTACATGCCCAAACAGGAGTATTCCTACGAGTGGAGATGTAAAAATTGCTATGTGAACGCGAAGGACCATATACTGAGCTAACGTTAACAGAGGGCCCGGGCCCCAGATGTTTTGGGACCCTAGCAACGCCTCTGGATGCACAGATACGCAAAAAAATTATTTCTAGCCTTAAATATCCCTTTACCATGAACTTCTCTGGTATCTCTATTGTGGTGCTAGAAAAATGGCTTCTTAATAAGGGTTGTCAACATCATTTCATTAACATGGCCTTCAGATAAGATTCTGTTCAGTCCTCTTGCAAGTTATAGTCGCTTTATGCGAACAGTGAAAGCAAGCAATTTGTGCAATTGAGAGTGTAATTAGCCAAAAGCTGTGCTTGGTGTTTCAAAGTTATTATCACTTATTCTTCGTTTTGTTTCAAACACAGGTTCCCCAGTGGCCGTCGAATCAATCTCTCTTCTTTCATTTGGCTGAAGTTCTACTACTAAATTTATGATTCTGTCCAGCCCCCGAGTGCAAATTCAATTACACTCTCTCACTCTGAATAAGGGGCCCGGCAATCAAGTTTAAATCTTTACAGGCTAGCTGCTGTCTCAAGTGACATCTGAAGCTCGCTTTACAATCAGAAACGGCAGAACTTGATGCGCTCACGCGAAGATCTATAATGATCCTGCTAGAATGGGAGATGGACTGTGCTCTGGAGGAGTTCATACGAATGCACTGGATTTCAACTAGTAACAAAAAAACTATCAGCTGTGAGCAGAGAAGAGATCGTGCTCTGAGTTCATAAAAGGCTGTCGTGGTATGTAAACAGTTTTACGAACAATGTAAGGGTTAAGACTGCAAAGGAGTAGGTTAGTGATCACAAGATATATCGTGGGTGGGGGGTGGAGGTTGGGGTTGGCTAATGCATTCAGCCGTTGGAGGCGGAGTGTGGTTGTTGGTTTACCCCGTCATTGTGTAGTTTGTCACACAAGCGTGGGGATCGTCGACAGAATAAGGCACTGGATTTCATGGTTAGGCGATATAAGTGTTGATGGAATTGAGGGTGGGTTATGGAGCCCGAAGCTAGAGGTGTGGGGAGATGATTATGTGGTTGGGCTGGAATGAGAGAAACTGGTGTTTGATTAAATTGTAAGATTTTCGATTTATGTTGGAGGGGCTAGGAATTCAAGCGGATTAGTGTTTGAGGGGGAGTCATATGCTGGGAAGGTGTTGTGAAGTAGTGTGCTTCGTGGCTTGAAGTATCCGTTTTTTTATGGAGGAGATCCGTTGTTGGTTTCGGACGTTGATTGTGGGAGATTTTTCAACTGTAAGACACTTGGTAAAAATACTAAACATTACGAAGATATAAGTTAATTCTTTATGATGTCATCAAAGCATTTATTGCAGATTGAGTTTCTTGGACACTCAAACTCAATTTATAATGATGCAATACGAACAAAATCTTGACCGTTCCAAGCTTCAATCGGAGGTCTTGGAACGTGTTATACATTGCGTGGGTTAGACATTTCGCTTGCCAGTGTACTACCAGATTCTCATGACTCATTCGGGTTACAGTTGAGTCATTAGGGAACTGAGAAGCAGGAGGGGTGCGGAAGGCTTAGGCGGTGGAATGTACGGAGTCTAGTGGTGTTGGTGTGCGGGTGGTAATCGATGACAGGTAAATCTAAGGATGAGGGGGCTGGCGACGCGAACCTAAAGCCCCTGGTGGGGTGAATAACCTACCATTACAACCAACCATCATGGTGTTAGGGTGATGGCCTACAGAAGGTTGGACAGTCTTATTTATGGTAAGAAATGTTTTGCATACATACAACACAGACAGCAATTCTTTTATGAACCGCTCTGCTAGACCACTGTATCAATCTTGCACGCTTCTCTACCAGCCTGTCAGTTTTGTTACAAGTGAATCACGTCTTCTGCGAGGAATTCTCCTACAGAGCACAGATCCACATCTCCTTCTTTCCATGCTAAGGATAATTAGGCTCCCGAGGCACCAAATTCTGCCGTTTTACTGATTGTAGAGAGCTTCCTGCTACTCGTCAATGATGGTAGATCGCTTATGCTGTATGTGACGTGAATTTGTTGCCGGCCCCTTATTATGTAGGGTGTTTCAGTGAGACGAGGTTAGGAATTAATTTTGTTGCCATCTCGGGGGGGCTGGAGCAGAATATAAAATATTAGGTGTAGAGTACGATTCAACCAATGGAATTGTACAGCACGGTTTGAGTAGTCCTAGACACCGGCAATGGGGATATGCTAGTGATTATACCAATCTACAATTAACCGAACGATAAAGGTACATACTTTTGGAAAACATCCCCGCCCCCCTCCCCCCCCCCCCCCCCCACCCCCCCCCCCACCAAGCTTTGAAGATAAGTGACATTCACACATTTGACAAAGTTTTGCCCGTGTTTTCTCAACTACGCTTCGCTTCGTTCCTCGATAGGCACTAGGCGTTGGTATGAGATGGTACTGAAAGTGTTGAAGGGGCGGAAGTGCTCTAATGTGGACTTATGTTGTGAAAGTGTGTTGCTTGGGTGGCGGTTATTTTCTGGTCTGGGTTGCATTTGAGTAGGGTTCTCTTAAAAACATTTTGTTTTATTAGATCCTTATTGGTAATGTTGGTGCATCCAGAGGGCGTTTGCTATGACGCGGGTTCCCTAAGAAACATCATGCGGAAGGCTCGGCCTGCTTCCTACCCCCCCCCCCCCCCCCTCCCCCCCCCCCCCCCCCCCCCCCCCCCCCCCCTCCCCCCCCCCCCCCCCCCCCCCCAAACGATTGTGCTCAGTTCGGGCGCGTTCACATTGCAATTTTTTACACTAAATCGTTGAATACCCCACCGTGGCTTGTATTTTTACACGAGAAATAATAACTATGTTGCTGTGCGCTAATTCTTACCTCGCAATTTTAACTCACAATCCGGTGCTTCTCCTGAGTCAAAGTCCCCCTCCTGCAGTACACTTATTTAATTGAAAATAAGCACTTGAACAATTTATAAAATCAAAATAATTCTACCATACCATGGCTAAGCCAGTAAAGATACTATTTACTTTAACCAAGTTTAAGAATCAAGGACATTTATGTATGAAAAACTTTTTGTTGCCCATAGACACCATTCAGAGCTCTGCAACACCAATCAGAGCCATGCCAGCCAATCAGAGCTCTTAGCAACCATTCAGAGCCCCATAGCAACCAATTTCAGAGCTCGATAGCATACCAATCAGTGCCTATATATGCCAAACCAATCAGAGTTCAGCTTTTACTTTCCGTTATATCTCAATATATGAATGAATAGTTACTGCTCTTATCGAATCTGGCTGGCTTTGGCAGAACGGGCAACATGTCAGTTTTTCGGTGTGATATTGGGGGATTGGTCAATAACGACCAGAATTACCATAATAAAAATGCAATTTTTTGTTTTGGTGATTTATTTGTCTACTAGTTAACAGGTGAATCTTACCTTGCCTAGTGGTACAATGATTGTTTATATTATTAATAGATCGACTTTTACGATACACAGGCGATGGCACGGCTCGAATACGTTGTAACTGTTCTATTTCATATTACTGTAAATATGACAAAAAAGGGGGGTAATGTCTTCAATCTCTTAATATTTTTTATATATATTTTTATAACTTTCTTTTAAACTTAACAATTAGTACCACCTTAGGGCTGTAACATCACGACGTAAGGGCGCTAGCGATTGTTAAGAACACTGTTCTTGCTATTATGATATATTATATATTTTATTATATCTATATATATATATATATATACGCTTTCACATACGTACATAAAATATGCAGAAGGGTGTTACAAAAGATGTAATTTTCACATTTGGTGCTGACTCCTACTATGAGCCCATCAATTATCATACTTACCCAAGAGCTGACAGTTCGATCAGCACCATATATTACATTATACATATATGTTAATAATGCTGATCCACAGGGAAGCTGATTATCCTGGCCAAAGTCGTAACTTAGGTTTATCAACTTTGTGGGTCACGTATTGTATATGCATAATGCATATTTAATGATTGCATAACAGACATGACAGACTGTCAGTTCTGTGGGATCAGTATCTCACAGAACTGAGTATATTACATTTTGGTCTGTAGTTAAGTTATCATTCTCCCCCAGACACATATAAGAGTTAGCCATATATCTTCAAATATTGCTGACTGGCTGCTCGTGATGCCGGCACTGCACATACTAGCAGTTGGAGGAGAGACCGAGAGAGCCGTGATTGGGCGGCAAGGGCTTACTGCAGTTTAACTCCTCACCCTCCACAGGAAGAAGCCCCAGTCAGCGTAAAAGTAGGTGGGGACAGGGCACGGGGTTTGGGAGAAGGCAGTGATTACACTGCTACTCCTGTTCTCTTGCGCAGCTTCCACAGATCTGCACCGCGCAGAGCTAGAGGCTGGAGTCGCCACATTGCTGGTTCTCTACAGAGATCCAACAATGTGGTGCTGCTCTAGAGACTGAAAGCGGCTAAAGGACAAATCATTTGGGGCAGCAGGCGTATTATCCGGGGCACGAGCCCCGGAAAAATTGCCTAGCGACGCCTCTGTGTGCATCTCTAAAATCTGATCTAACCCAATATCATGTTGTTAATCTTGCACAGAAATACCCAACGGCAGAATTCTGTCTTTTTTAGAATCTATCCATGACCCTCCAGAAAAAAAATTGAGTTAAGTATGATTTTATAAAAGTCACACAGATTTTGACAGATTCATTCATTCTAGGAGCCGACTAATTACACTCATTTAATGTGCCTTAAAACTGGCGTGGAGGTGCCTCTTTTCTGACATGTCGCCCTATTTGTGTTGTTCTCTCCAGTTCTAGTAGGGAAACATACACTTCTTTAACCCCCCAAAAACTACAATAAAAGTGGCGCCTCATATCCCATATTCTGATCTCTGTCATTGTGGAAAGTGGAACAAAGACCTTTTTGGGAATAAACAGTTGAAGTGCCATATAGGTCTCAGTGAATACCCCTTGAAGATTTACTGCAGCCCCTGTGAGAGTTACAATATGACAAAATGGCCTCTGGACTAGAAAAGGTTGTGCATTCCTGGTCTATGTAGATGGAAAAAAAAGTTATTTCTCTTGAAAGGTGGGAAGGAAAAAGCGGAAAGCAAAAAGCAGAAAATAACTCTAATCTGCTCTACATTGAATATATATAATGCAAAGTAGCTCTAAAATATCTCTACCTATTGAGTAAAATGTTGACCCCATTTTTAAAAGGCATAATTCTTAGTACTTTTCCACTCAAGCTCTGTTTCTTCAAACAAACTACTGTGTATAAGCACCAGCCCACCATAAACTTAGCAGGGAGCCTCAATTAGAGTAAAACCGGTGGCTATGTTTCTGCCTAAAACAGTAGGAAAATCTTGACAATATATTTAATTCAGAAAAAAGGCTTTTCGGATATAAAATTGTGGCAATTAGCAGGTGGAAACTGTTGTCATAAGGTGAAGAGATTTTCTTATGAAATATTCAACTATAAAAACCCATCACAACATTTTGATTAACTTTAGATAACAAAATAATCACTTTTTTTGCTGCCGAAATGTTTGTACCTTGTGAGAAGAAACAAAATTGTTAGTGATGGTTTAATGGCATGAAAAGGCTTCAAGCAGTGACAAATCTCATAATGGGCATATCCAGCAAACATCAAATAAAAAAACATAGCATGACATTTCTCAGTAGTTCTGTTACAAAGTTTTTTTTTCTCCTGGGCATATTTATTCTAAAATAAAATGAAGTTATAAAAAGTGATAAAACTGTAGATGAAGTGTAGACAAAGACTATGTCAGTATTTACAACTCATTTACTCATTCATTACAAGCTCGAAGCTTCAGCAAATACTATAGAATGAAAAAATGTAAAACATAGTCTAAGCAGGCTGAGATATACTAGTATAATGCTTACCTTAAACAGAATCTGATATAGAAGTTAAGGGTGATGCCCAATTTTCACATGGACCCGTAAATGCTAGCTAAGATCCTTTTTGTAAGCTGAAAATCCTTGATAAAGGATTATTAGGCTGAGTTTACATGCAGCAGTACTATACTGTGTAGCCAACTGCACAGGTTTTAACAGGACCTACTGTGGTCTTGCAGGACAGTTATGGACTACAATGCAAAACCACATCAGCATTGAAAAGAAAAAAAGTGTGAACTTTTGTCACAAGCTAATTGTCAGCTTATCACTGAGTAACCAATTACTTCTTTTACTTCTCCAGAAAGGTGTGAATTTTTTCTATAGTCAGGAGAGACAGTGCTGAACAAGGGCTCTCTTGCTTTATCATCCTCTATCTTCTCCTCTGGCAGGAGTCAGTGCTATAGGACTTCCATGTCACAAATTTTGTCTGCCCTACCATCCGTAATAGGGAACAATAGCACCAAGAAACCATTAGTACTTTTAGTTTGTAGTCTGAAACCTTCCTTGGACTGTTTCCCATATGTATGCTATATACCAGGGGCGTTGCTAGGGTCCCAAAACATCCAGGGCCCGGGCCCTGTGTTGAGTTTTGCTCAGTAGGGCGGGGTTCACACGGTGTTTTTTATGCCCCATGAACCGCGGCATGTGTTTTTACAGAGAAAAAACTGTGGCCAGCGCGTCCCTCGGAAGCTCCCAATAATATTTATTCTCCCCAAGAAAAAGGTAATCGTTGCTCTCAGCTGACGGGTATGAGTTACCATAATGTCGGCCCGTACTTCGGGTGTATTAAAGTGCAATTACCCGCCAAAGTATGGACCAACATTACATCGTGTGAACATACACAGCGTATTTGTGGGGTATAGCTGTGCTGTAATGTGCCCCACAAATACTGTAAAATCATAGCGGTGAGGGCTATGATTACCTGTTTTCCCTGCACACAGAACCCGTCCATAAAAATAAGTGACAGGCCGCTTCTTTCAGGGGGGGTAAGTGAAAATGGATGGGAGGTGGCCGGAGCACTGCTGAAATTACACGCTGGAGAGCACGTAGTTCCCACAGCAGGCGTATAGCGGTGCGCACAGGTCCGTGCCACTATGCGCTGTGTGAACAGACCCTTTGGGCAGTACACCGTGTGTTTTGGAAGTACATACTGTTCAGCGTGTATTTCCAGGCACAGGGGGTGGGGGTTGGTCCATTCACCTCCACTATCAGCGCCGCGAAGAAGTGACATGTCACTTCTCTCCCCCAGTGTACAATATGTGTGTATTGTACGCATGGGAGAGATGAGATGTAATTCATAGCTCTCTGTGAGAACTATGAATTACAGTAATTGTGGCGGTGTGCATGTCGGGCATATTGAAGCACAAATACGCCATGAAATGCGCCCTGCGGTTTACGCAGTGTGAACATAGCCTTAGTCTGGCTGCAGCAGCTAAAATCATATGCAACCCTGACTAATGACAGGTATAAAAAAAATATATTCAAATATAATTCATCATCAGGTCATAGTTCACATGGTGTAATTACGGTAATCCATAGCTCTCATAGAGAACTATGGATTACACCGTCCTCCCCAATGTGTACAATGCATCGTATGTACACGTGGAGAAATAAGTGACTTGTCAATGCAAGTCTATGGGGCTGGCGGGCTGTTGCCCTCCCTCCCTCCTCCCCGTGCTTCGAGAAGACGTGCTGATCAGCAGGAGCTCCTGAAGCACACATTGTATTGCAGCACGTACTGTACACGTCACAATACACCATGTAAACATAGCCTAAGGGACACACAGGCAGGATTATGTGTTAGTGATGTGAATGAGATGATATTGTGGATATGTGTGTGTATACAACAAATTACATACACATTACATATATACATAGAGACATAATATACAAACATACATACACACACATACAATGCATACATACACACACACACATATATACATACACACAGACATCTATACAAACACATACATACACATTTACACACACACATGCATACACATAAAATTCATACAGTTCACATTCAGAACAGTATTTTGTTCCCGCCCTATACACCTACAATAGAATTATTGTTTCACACTGAGGCTCCTCACTCACTTGATGCTATTCTGGTCCCGGCGATATAGGACCACAGCAGGGGGTAAAACCTCTCATGGCCGGACAGCGCGCTGCTTCCTGACCACTCCACGGTGTGAGCAGCCAGCGCCCCCCTCCTCCGTCCTCAGGTCCCGACATCCCGGGCAGTCCCGCCCTCCCCCTTGCTTCCTGCACATAGCTGCTGCGCTCTGAACTGTGTTGTGTCCAGGGACGCGCATACAGTGCAATAGCTTGACGGACTTCTATGGTCACAGTAATGACCTGGAACCGGACATGCTGAGACTCGGGGCACAGGGAGTCTGGTCCGGGGCTTGTGCCCCGAACAAAACCACCTAGCGACGCCCCTGTCACTGACCAAATAAATATGAAATTATTTAGCTTCAAAGACCAATATATGTGCTATATTGATGCAGGGAAACATGTTGGACCCTTTCTTTTGAAAGTTTTATTGATTTTAGTGTAGACTTTTTAAGAGATAGCCTCTGCAGGGTGGGGCCGCCCTTTTCAGGGCGAGTCCTCCACCGATCAGGCAGGGATTAATAGTGTGACTGGCAGGATCTCTACCTTTCTATTATGATAATGATACCCTCTTCCAGATATGTAACATTGTTAATGGAGGAAACCCGGAAAGTGAGGTGATGCCCAAACTACTCCATCACAATATCCACTACATCAGAGATTACGTGAGTTTACAAACTGTATAAAATACTTTTGTGCTTGCTTCTCTATTTTTTGTAAATTATTACCATTTTCATATCAGGGTTACCTATATATTCTACTTTTTAGACACTTGTGTGTTTTAAGATCACTTTGGGCACGTTGTTCTATCTTGATGTAGTATTAGTAAAAGTTACATTTTAACCTTTGTAAATATACTCAGTGATATGTAAATCCTGGTGATCCTGGTTCATTCTTCATGTGACCCTGTAGTTATTCACGGGCCAGAGTGGTCACTTTCTGGATATATCTTAGGTGATTGCTGATGGCTCCGATTGCCTGCAAGGGTTATGTGAAGAATACACGTCATCTGCCAGGAACACTAGCCGTGACAGCAGCCCCAGAACAAGTGGGTTTAACAGATGAGTCTCTTTTTTTATATTTTCTGTTATCCCCCAATGAATACCAAGATTTTTAATAAGTTTTGGAACACCCCTTTAAGAATTAAAGGGCATTCCCAGCTCACCCCATTATAGCATATCCACATATGTCACCTGCATCTTTCTCCAGGACAGAGGTCCTCTTGAACACCCTAACTTGTTTTATGCCATAACAAATGGAAGGTAATGAATGCACATAACAAAGCGCTCTCTAGTTTATATGGGGGAGTTCTGAATGGAGCAACACTTCTTGGCTGTATTTGTAAATCCCATATAAGTCAATAAAGAACGCTGTACATGTGTAGCCACAGAACACGAGTTCTGAAGATAGTCACAGGACAACAAGATGGGACCTTCAGCTTTCCGATATTTATAGCATATCCTGTGGATATACTATAGTGTGTGAGTTTGAATACTTTCTAATAAATGGGCATGTGCCCTTTACATATTCTTCGCCACTAAATCCCCCTACTAGTAATCCACATTCCTGTCCTCTGCACCATGTTGTGTGTCTAGGCTTATAGTGAGCAATGTTGCATCCAAGTGACCCATGTCAACTTTAGTGTCGAAAGGCCGTAGATGATCAACAGCCAAACACCGCCATATAACAATCATTGATCAGTCAAATGATGTTGAGGGTTTTTATTTTTAAATCAATAAAACCAACAAAAAGAGTATACATTTTTTTTTTAATTTTTTATCCAAAAGTTTATGGAGAAAGCTCAAGAGAAGGTCCATCAAGTCCAACCTACAACCTACAGGTTGATCCAGAGGAAGGCAAAAACACTCTATAGGTTGATGTCAATTGTCCCCATAAAAAGAGGACATATTCTATCTTGACACCAAATGTGGCAATCAGAATAAACCCCTGATCACAGTCCTATCTCCCAGAATCTGGTAACCGAAACCTGTAAGAAAACCATCTGAAATAGCAAGAAAAAGCATTTTTGAAGCTGTTTTAGCACATAAAAATGTTTTTTAAGAAATGCATGTGTTTTCTATAATTAATTAAAACTTTGAACACTTAGGCGAAATTTGTTAAAATAAAAAAAAATATTGTTTCTGTTTTTGGTGTAATTTGTTTAAACACATTTAAACTTTTTTTTCACCTTCCTTTTAATGTCATTAGGGCGTAAAAGTCATTGAAAAATATGGGCACCCTATTTAATCTTAATCATTTTTATTCTAAATATTTGGTGTTTGCAACAGCCATTTCAATTTGATTATATCTAATAACTGATGGACACAGTAATATTTTCCGGATTGAAATGAGGTTTATTGTACTAACACAAAATGTGCAATATCAGTTATTAGATATATCAAATTGAAATGGCTGTTGCAAATACCCAAATATTTAGAACTAAAAATGATTTAGATTAATAGGGGTGCCCAAACTTTTTCATATGACTGTACATTTTTTTATTTTTTTTAAACATAAAAGTTGTACCGAGGCCATTAGACCAATAGATATGAAATCTATCCTGCTAATTTTTTTTTAACAGTCCTCAATCCCAACCCAATCCAGTTAGGCCAGAGTAGGAGACACGGTCCTGACGGAGGCCGCCATGATGGTGGTGGGAGGAGCTGCCTGACAGAGAATGCTTGGGGCTAGGCCTAGTGGGAGGGTTTAAACACGAGAGAGAGATGGACGGACTTCAGAAGCACCTACCCACCCACATTTACTTGGGCAAGGCGTCCTTAATTGTCAGTATTGTATTGTGTAGGTTTAGTGCAGAAGCCGGCATATTATAGGATTACCAAATAAATGTTAACCAGGAGTATGAGGCTGCAGACTGTTCAGGGAGGCTTTAGAACGAGAAAAAAAAAATGGAATTAGAGGGAAAAAAAAAATTGGAGTCTGGAGAGAACGAGAGAGAGAGTGTAACGTCCCATGTGCAGAACTCAAGTTGATTGTCAATTTTAAATTTGATGTAACCGAACTGGGATCAATCAGTCTGGAGGCAGGAAGGTGTAATAAGACATTTAATACAGAAGGTTGATGGGAGAGGAACTCTTGTTCCCCCAGGCTACTACCGAAAAGTGTTCAGACGACGGCAACCGATGGACTCATGGAAATATTGAAAAGTTTTGTTTCCGATTCAGTAAATCATGTTTGCAGCAACACTGGTAGTGGTGTACTCGATACTCACCAGTATTACATGGGGCATGTTGGTGTTGGTGGCTCCTCGAAGTATGGTGAAATTAGGCTATTTGTTTAGGGCAGAGCCCTTGGATGGGCTTGACCTCTCCTGTGGGAGTAATGGTGGTATGTGGGATGTCCATTTTGGGACTTGGGAATTTACATTAGGTTATGCCCTTATTTGGTTTAGTGGCTTAGGGGAGCATTTTGAACTTTAAGTTTTTTCTGACCTCTAGCTAGCACACATCGCTGGGGTAAATTTTGATGCTCAAGGATGATTTTATTGATTTCTTTCCCGGGCCGTAAGGCGATGTTGAAATTTTGGAATGTACAATGTTATAACTAGAGATGGGCGAGTTCTCAAAAATTCGATTCAGTGACTTGCCGAATTTCCCGACAAAATTTGTTTCCCCAAATACTTTGGGCACGAATTGCGTTAAAAAAACAGCTATTTCCAAGCTGCCAAGCCTCAGGTGCTGTAAATGTTTGTGGCCATGCTTAAATAGCAAGAAGCATTTGTTTGGTCTTTTCATATACATGTTGTGTTTTTTAGTATACACGCAGATGACTGCCGCCGCTCTTAAATGCTTCACTATAAATTCCCTGGGCACTAAGAGGGCAAAAACTGACAAAAAACTCAAGCGGAATGAGCTTGATAATGTCCATGCAGTGCCACTGGACAAAACAAGCTGAGGCTACGATCCTACCATAGCGTCAAAGAACACAGTAGTAGATTACCGGAGACACCACAATCACACACAGTAAAGGGACATCACAGCAGGAGTCACCAACAGCACAGCATCCGACTCATCTACCGGCCATGTGTTGACCACACTCAAGGTCATACACTTTCTCCCCAGATAAACCATCTGGAACCCAGCCAAGAGTCGTGGTTTGTCACACTTCACAACCCTTATTGGCATGGCCCGGAGCAGGTGAGGGCTCACACCTGTCCTCAACCCACCTCTGTCCCGATTCGCTTCCCACAGCCAGAGACACCAATGTGCTGTGCCTCTGCACCACTATAAAGTGAGGACCAACCGTCTATTTGAGTACAGTGGGGGGCAGCAAAGAGTGGGGAAGAACACCCTGCTTTCTTGCAGATGTGGGCAAATATGATGAGGAGAGTTTGCAATGGGGGTTATGTTGCGAGCGGTCAGGCTTTGTACAGCAACACGGTTGAGGAGGACGGCGGTGACAGGCAAACACTTATCACTGTAGCCGATCGCACATTGGAGGCGGGAGAAGCAGGCGAGGCTGGGACAAGTTATTCTGGTGCCCTAGTTAAACAAGGCATAAAGTGCCCCTCAAACGGAAAATTCAGTCCCTCATGCATGCCTTGTGCCTCCCGTTTTCTCCCTGTGTTAGTGGCGCCCTACGCGTCCCGCCTACCCTCACTACCCCTTGTCCCGGCACCTGGAAAGCATCCGTTATCTCTACATTAATTTTTAGGAGAACGGGAGGAGAAGAAGGAGGCTTTGGAATGACAGACAATCAGGGATCTTGGACCAGTAGAGAGTTAATGTCTGGGCCGGAGATGTAAAGTTGGGTGTCATCACAATCTGGTGGTTTTGGAAACCATGTGATGCGATGTACTGACCCAGACCAAAAGTGTACAAGGGTTCATTATTATCATAGGGAGAAGAGAGCAGCAGCTTGTGTGTCAGGCAGTGGCGCAGCCCGACAGTCGGTAGTGTGGCCGGAGTCAGCAGGGTGGCAAGCAGTGCGAGGTTGGGAACCAAACGGCACAATTTAGACCCACCCACTTTGGCAGGTCCCAGAAGTAGCGGCACAGGCTCACCGGGTCCAGCGGCGGTAACAATCAGTCAGTGCAGCGCTTTGGTGTAAAATTACCTACTCGCGGTGCCAGTTTTTTGAACGAGACACACCAGAGGAAGTTGAAACATAACTATATGTAGAATCTGTGGGCAAGTAAAGCGTGGACCAGGGACCTAACGTTAGTACCCCGCCCTGCATCAACATCAAGCAGTGTCACCATACGAGTTTCACAAATGGTGGTCCATCCTGCCCAACACTGTAGCACCCAGTGGCCACGCCACCCATTTCAGGCAGATCAATGGCTTCACCAGCTCAGCCGAAACAACTCCCTGTCTATTACATCATCTACCGTCCAGATACTCTGCATCCTCGGGCACCATGGTGCCAGCAGTCGTCTCACCGGAGACGATAGCCAAGAGACAGCAGTATGCGTCTATCCATCCCTAAGTGCAGAAGCTGACCGTGCCCTGGCCAAGTTGGTGGTACTGCATCCCTCCCTTTCAAGTGGTGTACTCTTGCACCATTCAAAGAACAGGCCAGGCAAACTGGCATTCACTTCAGCCGATTGTACCGACACGGGTAGTGGCTGCTCTGGACTACCACAAGCGGAGGGGGGGGGGGGGGGGGGGGGGGTGTTAGCGGCCACGCCAGGTGAGCGGGTACTAAGTATTCCCGGTTTTTCACCAGAGCCTGCCCAAGCAGGATGGACATTCCTGCAGCGGGAGTCCTACGAGGTCGCTACCACTGGCGCGACTATCTTTCGGTGGCAGCCGAGCGCAGCGAGGTACTGAATCGTAAGAGAAACTTCGTAGTCAAAGTCAGGCCAACAGGTTCAGGCAGGCGGCGGAGGATTCGAGGTCATTAACGTAACATGCAGAAAGGTCGGGTACAAGGGCAGCCAGGAACGTGATGAACCCAGGTGGAAATAGATTGACAGGAAACACTATTATAAACAGGGCAAAATGTTGAACAGGAATACATATAATTAATCGGGGGAAAATTGATGAACAGGAATAAATATATTATTATTATTATTATAACATTTATTTTAAAAAAGGCGCCCATTGATTCATGGCGCTGATTACATTGAGAGGGGGGGTCACAATACATGATATGCAAGTGAGACAATTAATGACAATGAATTACTTTAAAACTGTGTACAGAGGGAGAGAGGGACCTGGCCCGCGAAGCTATTACAATCTACAAGGAGGAGGGAAGAGACAGGAGGAGAGGGGCAGACATGTTTGTGTGGGTAGTACAGTGGCACAGGGGTATGTAGGTTAAAGGCAATCCTGAAGAAATGGTTTCAGGTTGCTTTTGAAGCTGTGAAAGTGGAGAGAGTCTGCAGTAGTTGGGCCAGTGCAATCCAGAGTGTGGGGGAAGCCGTAGAGAGAAGTCTTGGAGAGGGTTAGTGAGGAGCTGATAAGAGGAGAACAGAGAAGAAGGTCCTGTGAGGAGCGGAGATTGCGTGAGGAGAGATATCTGGAGATTGGGGCAGAGATGTATGGAGAGGAGTGGTTAGGAGAGCCTTGTAGGTCATGGTTAGCAACTTGAAATGAATTCGCTGAGCAATTGGTAGCCAGTGAAGGGATTGACAGAGGGGAGAGGCAGAGGAGTAGCGAGGAGAGAGGTGGATAAGACCGAGTTGAGAATGGTTTGAAGGGAGCAAGAGTGCTAGATGGGGGCCCACAGAGAAGGTGTTGCAGTAGTCAAGGCGGGAGATGACAAGGGCATGGACGAGCATTTTTGTGGTGTCGAAGTTGAGGAACGAACAGATGCGAGAGATATTTTTCAGGTGGAAGCGGCAGGCAGAGGTGAGGGTTTGGATGTGCGGTTTGAAGGACAGAGCGGAGTCGAGGATTACCCCAAGGCAGCGGACTTGCGGAACAAGTGAGAGTGTACAGCCATTGACAGTGATAGAGAGATCAGGTGGAGGGATGGGAAATGATTGAACAGGGGGAAATTGATGAATAGGTAACAGAGGAGATTCTCCCCTTTTTCCACCGTTAACAGGGGACGGTCTCCCCTTTTTCCACCTTTAACAGGGGACGGGCCTCCCCTTTTTCCACCTTTAACAGGGGAGGGCCTCCCCTGTTTCAACCGGTCACAGGGGAGGGCCTCCCTTTTTCCAACGTTAACAGGGGAGAGCCTCCCCTTTTTTCCACCTTTAACATGGGAGGGCCTCCCCTTTTTCCACCATTAACAGGGGAGGGCCTCCCCTTTTTCATACAAAGCCAGTTTTGCAGCTGTCTTTTTTTTGTTTTCTGTCCCATTCCAGTTTTGTTCTGAATTCCAGCAACAATGGCACAGAATGCAAAATAAGCACCTAAAACAATTCCTGTAGTTATGGTCTCCTTCAGTTCAAGTTCCATACGCTGCATTTGAACAAACTGGTGTAATGCAGAAACTGGATTCAAACCACCATGTTTATACTTCATGAGTGTTTGATTGTCACTGCTTTCCTCCTCAACGGTCTTGGTATGCAGAGGCTTACCGTTTGCCAAAAAAAACGCTCATGCCACTCTACACATCAATACTGCAGGAAGCAGGGGACATTGGCCCCATTTCTTCACTGCCAAGTAGCTGCTGACTGCCCTCCTCAAATTGTTCATCCGCTGAGCCCAGACCACATAGTAGATCTCTGCCTGAGGGAACCGGATGGGACCGTGGCGGGTTGAGGACAGGTGAGGGCCGCTGACCCGCTCCTGGGCATGCCAACTAAGGGTTGTGTCTGACGTTCCCACCGACTCTTGGCTGGGGTTGTCAGATGTCATCTGGGAGGAAGTGGATGACCTAGTCAACCAATCAAGAACCATTGGGTTGCTGAACAACACACGGCCGCTAGATGACAGCGGCAGTTGTGGCCTCACCGAGTGACCCCTGCTGCGACGTCCCCTTGCTGTGCTGCGACCTGGGCCTGCTCCAGGAAGGTTTGTTCCACTGCCACTCGCAGGTGATGAGCCTGCCACCTCTCTGTCTGACATACTGTTTGTTCTAAAATGTACAGACACTGTTTGATGGAGATATCTGTATGTGATAAATACACGCCCTGTATTTGACTCCAAATGAACCCAGTAACAAGCTTGGGTAACCCTTGGATATAAATTGCGCTCCACAAATGGCCAGGAAAAATTTACTTGTATGTGCCGTTTAAAAACACTGTGTATTTTACTGAATATAAAAGCACAAACAGGCTTAATTAACCTTCGGATATGAATTATGCTACAGCCAAAATTTCTTCTTTGGCGGTGAAAAAGAACGTTTCTTTTAGTGACCACAACAGCAGAACAACGCTTAATTAACCCCTGGATCTAAATTGCGCAAAAGAAATGAGCAACCAAAAATTACCAGCTTTGTAGCGTGTTAAAATGGCGTGTATTTTACGGTACAGAACAACAGAAAAACTTGTAATTAACCTTCGGTTATGAATTATGCTACAGGCAAAATTTATTTTTTGGCGGTGAAAAAGAACGTTTCTTTTACTAAGTTCAACTGCAGAAAAATACTTAGTTAACCCTTGGATGTAAATTGCGCAAAAGAAATGTGCTGCCAAAAATTACCAGCTTTGTAGCGGTTTAAAACGGCGTGTATTTTACGGAACACAACAACAGAAAAACTTGTAATTAACCTTCGGTTATGAATTATGCTACAGGCAAATTTGCTTCTTTGGCGGTGAAAAAGAACGTTTCTTTTAGTGACCACAACAGCAGAACAACGCTTAATTAACCCCTGGATGTAAATTGCGCAAAAAAGTGGTATTTGGATTGTAAAAACACTGTTTTTTTAAATGAATACAACAGGAACAGGCTTAGATAACCCTTGGATATTCAATGTGCTCCAGAACTGAGCAGATAGCATTAAAATGTATATGCAGCTGCATTGGAGGCCGGACTTATATAGTGCGGTGACGTCATAGAATCCCGCCGGTCTCTGATTGGCTTAATCTCTGCACATGTCATGCAGGCTATGCCCTTCTTCCTCCCAGAGTTCTTTACCCCATGTAACGCCATGTGCTCGCAGCCATTTTATCAATCAAAAGCACGCTTCGTTTCCTTAAAGTACCCCAAACTTCGACTTCGTTCAGAACCGAAGTTTTACTGAAATTCTAAACGAAGTCCACTTCGTTAGAATCAATTCTCCCATCTCTAGTTATAACCTTGTTTGTTTAATAAAATAGCTGCTTTGGCCGATGTAATCCATTTCACGTGTAATGTCTTTATTTTTAGATTTTTTTCTGAGAATTTTATCCATCGGCTCTTCTTAGGGCAATATCTCATTTTATGTATTTTCTGCAAATACCCCAAAAAATCCTTTTACTTTCAAACATTGAAGGTTTCATTAGTCTTAATTAGAGTCCTCTATATATTTTAAACTTGCTGTCTCTCGAGGCTACGAATAAGAATCTAACATGTTCAAAAATGTGAAAGCTTCTTCCATTTTTCACTGATTTTACAGATGCACCTTACAAACATAGCTCACATGACTGGTGAGTCAGTGATTGGCTTATGGTCTCATGAGCAATGCATGTGATGTCATCGGTGGGGCACAGACGGGAAACACCAGAGGAGCAGCGTTGCAGCAGTGGTGCTGGAGAGGGTGAGTACAAGTATTTTCATGTCACTGGGGGGCTAGTAAGGGAGTTTTCAATGCATTTGGAAAACACCTTTAAAAAGTGACATCTTTGCTGCCTATCGACACTTCCAGGTCATGTTGGGTTTAAGTGGATTCATACTGTTCCTGGTGGTGGTTGCAGACAAACAGATTTTTTTTCTCTTAACTCTACAAGAGACTTAGGGGAATCCAAACTAATTTTGCCAGGATGACCCTTAGGGTATGTTCACATGGCTTATTTTGCAACGCATTTAGCCACATATTGCGCGTTATATGCGGCGACATGCGTGCTACAATTATGGTAATCCATAGCTCTCATAGAGAACTATGGATTATGCGTCGTCGCCCCGTGCGTACAATACAATCGTATTGTACGTGCGGGAAGATAAGTGACATGTCAATTGTTCGCTGCGATTAAGCGCTGCAAACACTGCATATCAATGGGGCTATCGACTCACAAAACACACGGCGTATTGTGGAGCACAACTGTACGCCACGAAATTATGCCATGTGAACATACCCTTAAAACCATGCCATATAAGGGGGGAGGTTTATACAAACCTCACCAAAAAGTGGGAGATTCCTAAAAGGTCTCATAGGTGGTGATTAAATGTTCAAATTTGTTGACAAGTACAGGCAGTTACAAATGGGATAGGGACTGTAGGTTTGTTCTTAAGTTGAAATTGTATGTAAGTCGGAACAGGTAAATTTATTAAATGTAATTCCAGTGAAAACATTTTTTGTTTTTGTTTTGGATAGTGCAGGGAACAGTTTTTACATTTGTTTTTCTGTCTGTGCCCTTTTTTAGAAGATTTCACCTAACGTTCTGTATCTTAGGTGCAGCTGTGGCATGCTGGCACTTGGTTATAATGGGGCGTGACTCAGTGTTGAATGTCAGCCACGCCCCATAATTCTCCGTTGTAACTAGGGGACGTATGTAAGTTGGAACGATGTAAGTCGGAGACTGCCTGTATGTAATTTGGAGTTCTAACCCCTGTAAAGATTTATGATGCAGTTTGGCTGGGATCATCTCTAGGGCTGTGGGTCCTCGGCAGACCCTAATTGTTGTGTCACAAGTTGCACTGGAGCTCATGCTCTCAACCACAGCCCGACACATGACATCTTTGCCTCCCGGTCTGCCAGCTTCCCCATGCTGTGGTATGCCCTTCCTTAGAGTGACCAGCTTTCTCAGTTTATAAACTGTGAGCATATCGTATTTAAAGGGCAGCTCTCTCAGCTCACTGCCAGTTTATTAATGTCCCTTGCAGTGATCTGAGCAATATCCAGTGCTCTGTTTCTCAGTTCGGACCCCCGGTTTGTTTCTGACCTCTCCATTTGTCTGCTGTCTTTCCTGACCTTCTGCCTGTAACCTGATGACATAAAAATGCTACCTGCCCTGACTTTTTACTTCGGACCCCTCCCTGTGTCTTCTATCCTCTACACTGGTACTGCACCTGTATGTCAGCTGTGCCCCAAGTAGGGGACTCCTTGGACTCTGCTCATCAGCATGGTTCAACAACAAAGCTTGCGGCTGGCCCATTGGATCCACTTGCTTAGTCATGGCATGCTGTAATGACTATATTTTATTTTACTTTAATTATTGTTCCATTTTGTTTGTGCAGACAAGAAAAAAATCACTCTGTTATCCGAAACGCATCAGCTGTTTGCTCATGCATAAGTGAAGTGCAATTTATGAGGCTACGTATCCATAATTGGTTGCAACATTTGTCTCTGAATAAATTTTGGATGTTTTAACAAAGCAGATTGGCATTGACATATATTTTTCATCCCTGGATTGGAAGCTGATGACATCATTTGTTTTCTGCTTTACAATTGAAGAGCTGACCCGTATCCATCGTGCATCCTCCAGCTGGAATACAGCTAGAATCCGGTAAGCTGATTGTCTTTTGAATCTATTCATATACAGTTGTAACCAGAAGTTTACATACACTATATAAAAAGCCCCATCTGCATGTTTATTTTCACTGTCTGACATGAAATCAGAATAAACCTTACTCGTTTTAGGTCAATTAGGAACCAAAATTATTTATATTCACCAAATGCCAGAATAATGGGAGAGATTTTTTTTAAGGCATTTTTAATATTTTCTGCAAAGTCAAAAATGTACATACACTAGGACAGCCCATACGATGATGTAATTTTTTTTTGGAAGCTTCTGATTCTGGTTTATTGGCAACATCTGAGTTAATTAAAAACACACTTGAGGATGTTTTTAAATTGACACCAAAAACACACAGCTTCTGTGTGTAACATCATGGGAAAGTCTAAAGCAATCAGCCAAGATATCAGGAAGAGAATTGTGGACTTGCACAAGTCTGGTTCATCCTTGGGTGCAATTTCCAGAAGGTGCCTCGTTCATTTGTATAAACAATTATATGCAAGTACAAAGAAGATGGGAATGTTCAGCCATGATATCGCTCAGGAAGCTTTGGTCTGATATGTGCATATCAACCCAAGAATTAAAGCAACAGACCTTGTGAAGATGCTGGTGGAAACTGGTAAGATTGTGTCATTATCCGCAGTGAAACAAGTACTGTATCAATATGAGCTGAAAAGCCATTCTGCCAGGAAGAAGCCATTACTCCAAAAGAAACATAGAAAAGCCAGATTAATGTTTGAAAATGCACACAGGAACAAAGACCTACATTTTTGGAGACATGTCCTGTGGTCTAACGAAACTAAAATTGAACTGTTTGTCCACAATGACGATCATTACGTTTGGAGAAAAAAGGAGAAGCTTGGAAGCCTAAGAACATTATCACAACTATGAAACACTGGGGTGGCAGCATTATGTTGTGGGGTTGTTTTGCTGCAGGACGGACTAGTGCACTTCACAAAATAGATGGCATCATGAGGAAAGAAGATTATGTGGCAATACTGAAGCAACATCTCAAGACATCAGCCAGGAAGTTAAAACTTGGAAGTTAAATGGGTCTTCCAAATAGACAGTGACCAAAAGCATACTGCCAAACTGGTTACAACGTGGCTTAAAGATAACCAAGTCAATGTTTTGTAGTGGCCATCACAAAGCCCTGATCTCAATCCTATAGAAAATTTATGGGCAAAGCTGAAAAGGCAGGTGCGTGCAAGGCGACTCTACAAACATGGCTCAGTTACACCAGTTCTGTCAGGAGGAATGGACCACAATTCCTACCAACTATTTTGAGAAGCTTGTGGAAGGATCCAAAACATTTGACCAAAGTCCTACAGTTTAAGGGCAATGCTACCAAATACTAATGAAATGTGTGTAGTAAACTTTTGACTCTGCAGAAAGTAATAAAAATGCCTTAAAAAAAACTCTCTCATTATTCTGGTATTTGGCAAATATAAATAATTTTGCTTCCTAATTGACCTAAATAGGTAAGGATTATTCTGATTTCATGTCAGATAGTGAGAAACACATGCCGATGGGGCTTTTTATTTAGTGTATGTAAACTTCTGGTTTCAGCTGTAGACACTTGGCTCCACATAGAAGCTGTATACAAAAAAAAATGGTACTATATTTTGTAATTAAGACAATTTGCAAAGTTTCTCATTTTTTTCATTTTATATGTGTCGTAGCAGTAACAAATAATTGGGTATGTCCCCTTTAATCCCATCAATCTATACTTAATAGTTTTATCAACATGAAGTTCTCCTAATACCCTAACATTATTTTCCTGCTCATTTGATTTCAGTCTTTTCTCTTTGCCAGTATTCTGCTTTTCCTGAAACGTTTAAGCAACAAGCAAGGTGGACAGGCAAGATGTCATAATTACTGCTGAGCCGCTGTGACAAGCCGTGCCACTCTTGTTTAGTGTCTGAACTGTCACAGGAAGTCACAGAACCCAGCACAATCATGGTCAATTAAATGATTCCTCTATTCTTCCCGATTAATATTGAGGTGACACTTTTTCAGACTCCACCACTGCAATTTTCAGTGCTAGAATATCCTATTAGAGGAAATGTTCAAGTGGAAATAAACTGTCAAAGAGCACATCTGAAGTGGCAGAATATACAGCAACTTACTGGGGATGGGATATAGAGGGTAAAAAGTCACAAACAATAAAATAAATACTACTACGAGAACACCGTATATGGCGTGCTTATATACCTCTACTCGTTATGTTCTTCATACGTTTTTATAATATTTTTTGTTTTTTTACACTTTTTTCATTTCATTCCGAACAACCTGTTAAATACATTTTTAAGATTTTTATAATTTTTATTATTTAATATTTTGATGTTTAGCCATCAAGAGGATTACTATTATATAATTTAATTTGATACTTCTAATGTGTTAGCAAACTTCTGTAAGGGGTTTAAAAATAATAATAAATCATAATTCAGAAATTTTCACTCAAACTCCTAAGCCCAACAGTCTAACACTTTCTGTTCTATAGAGATCACTTCTCTGCAGTCTGGTCGTCTTCCTCCTCATCATTACAGGTATGTTTATAATGAATAAGATGAAACAGGATCTGCCACTGAAAATAAGTAATGGTCACAGTTCACCTCCTCTCTGCAAAGCATTAGGAATATCTACAACACTCCCCCATAGAAGTCAATGAGTCATCTCCTGTTCATAGGCTCCTGTGCGCCACATGACTGCTGTAAAGTTGAAAAAAAATGGTATCAGTATTTGGTTTAAAAAATTAGGATGTAGATTACATTCCCCAAACTGTACACACACAAATATATAATATTCAAAATCAAATATCAGGCCAACTTCAGTGGAAATGCCTCAAGACAAGAAAATGAGGCTCAGTAGTGTGTGTGTGGCCTCAGCGTGCCTATATGACCTCCCTACAATGTCTGGGCATGCTCTGATGAGGCGGCGGATGTTCTCCTGAAGGATCTCCTCCCTGACCTGGATTAAAGCATCAGTCAACTCCTGGACAGTCTGTGGTGCAACGTGGCGTTGGTGGATAGAATGAGACATGATGTCCTAGATGTGCTCGATTGGATTCAGGCCAGTCCATAACATCAATGCCTTCATCATGCAGGAGCTGCTGACACACTTCAGCCACATGAGGCCTAGCATTGTCATGCATCAGAAGGAAACCAGGGCCCACTGCACCTGCATATGGTCTCACTATGGGTCTGAGAATCGCATCCCGATACCTGATGGCAGTCAGGTATCTCTGACTAGAACATGGAGGGCTGTGCAATCCCCCCAAAGAAATGCCTCCCCCACACCATTACTGACCCATTGCCAAAACGGTCATGCTAGCGGATGTTGCAGGAAGCAGAACATTCTCCATGGCATTTGCCAAACCTGGTGTTTTCTGGCAAATGCCAATCGTCCTGCATGGTGTTGGGCTGTAAGCTCAACACCAACTTGTGAACGTTGGGCACTCATCCCACCCTCATGGAGTCTGTTTCTGACAGTCTGAGCAGACACATGGATATTAGTGGCCTGTTGGAGGTCAGTTTGCAGGGCTCTGGCACTGCTCCTCCCATTACTCCTTGCACAATGAAGGAGGTAGCAGTCCTTCTGCTGGGTTTTTGCCCTCCTACGGCCCCCTCTACGTCTCCTGGTGTACTAGCCTGTCTCCTGGTATCTTCTCCGTGCTCTGGACCCTGTGTTGACAGACACAGCTAACCATCTTGCCACAGATCTCATTGATGTGCCATCCTGGATGAGCTTCACTGCCTGAGCAACTTCTGTGGGTTGTAGATACAGCCTCATACTACCTCTAGGGATGAGTGCAATGACAAAATGCAAAAGTGATCAAAAAAAGAGCCAAAAAGAACAGGGTGAGAACAGTGAAGTGGTCTGTGGTCACCACCTGCAGAACCACTCCTTTATAGGGGTTGTCTTGCTAATTGACTATCATTTCTACCTGTTTTCTATTCAATTTGCACAACAGCAGGAGAAATTGATTCTCGATCAAATTGACGCATAACTGGACAGGTTGATTTCAAAGAAGTGTGATTGACTTGGAGTTACATTGTGTTGTTTATTATTTTGAATAGATAAATATACAGTAGATACTATATATGCATATAATATAGGTGGATATAATATATATTGTATATGTATATATAGGGATAGACATCCATCCATCTCCCAGAAACAGGTGAGGGAAACACACCTGTGGATGTGTTTTAATGGACATCAGAAACACACTGCTTCTGTATGTAACATCATGGGAAAGTCTAAGGAAATCAGCCAAGATATCAGGAAGAGGATTGTGGACTTGCACAAGTCTAAATCCTCCTTGGGTGCAATTTCCAGATACCTGAAGGTGCCCTGTTTGTCTGTACAAACAATTATAAGTAAAAATGTAGGTCTTTGTACCTGTGTGCATTTGCAAACATTAATCTGGCTTTTATATGTTTCTTTTGGTGAATGGCTTCTTCCTGGCAGAGTGGCCTTTCAGCCCATGTTAATACAGTACTCGTTTCACTGTGGACACTGACTCAATCTTACAAGCTTCCACCAGTATCTTCACAAGATCTTTTTCTTTTGTTCTTGGGTTGATATGCACATGTTGGACCAAAGCACATTCATCTCTGAGACACAGAACCCATCTCCTTCCTGAGCGGTATGATGGTTGGACACTCCCATCTTGTTTGTACTTGCGTATAATTGTTTGTACAGATGAACGAGGCACCTTCAGGTATCTGGAAATAGCATCTAAGGATGAACCAGACTTGTGCTAGAAACAATTCTCTTCCTGACAGCTTGTCTGATTTCTGTAGACTTCCCCATGATTACACACAGAAGCAGTGTGTTTTAAAATACATCGATAGGTATGTCTCTAACTCAGATGTTGCCAAGAAATTAGAATCTTCCAAAGACATGACATCATCATATGGGCTACAAAACTTAATAAGGCTGTGCACATCTAAAATATATTTTGAAAAACATAAGCATAGGTGCACACTGAAAAGGCAATAGCATACATCTAAATACAAATATCAGTGGCACACTAAAAAACTAAGTGAAACATCAAGGTATATAGGAATATTGGAAATGCATTACTGCTAAGGAAAATATGAAAATCATTATATGGGCTGTCTCAAATTGTTTACAGGCAGAGTAATCCTACTTTGGAGAAAGTAATAAAAATGCCTTAAAAATTCACTTTTTCTTATTATTCTGGCATTTGGCAAATATAAATACTTTTGGTTCCTAAATGACCTAAAGCGGGTAAGGTTTATTCTGATTTCATGTCAGATACTGAGAAAAACATGTATATTTGTCTTTTTATATAGTGTATGTAAACTTCCACAGAAAAAGAAGCAGCACTTTTAAAGAAAACCCACGCGGGGTGTCAGTGAAAAAAGAGCCAGGCAAAGAGCCCAAGACACTAGATAGTAATAGAAAACTTCACAGCACGTCTTCAAGTAATAATTTAAAATTTATATTTATATTTCTCCACTCTTATTCACGTATACACTATCTCACACTTTTCTACAGTGATTCGTGCAGTGGCGTTGATTAAGTATAATGCACGTTAGTGCCAGGCCAGGGTATTACTGACAAGCTTGGAAGAAAAACCAGGCTACAGATGGTTCAAAGCTTCTTGATTTGAAGCAAAAAGCGTCACCTATTTTTCATGTATCATCGTTGGCACATAGAAAAGAGGCATATCGGGTCTGCACTGGAAAATGGGAACCGAGTTTTTAACATTCTTTCAATTTTTGGGTTATTTAACTTTTATGTTATACAGAGTACATGGGATCTGAGGCCTTAGTAAATAACAGATATGTAAAATACCCTCAGAACAACTCTAACAATTAAGTAAATGTACATTATAACTGCAACTACTTTGCTTAGAGCTGCTTAGTGTATTCCAGGTCCATGTATCCTTTAGGGTTATGCAGTAGAAATCCAGAAATTACATGCTGTGCAAGTTAGAGAAAAGCTGTCAAAAGAGTAATTATGATCCGAGGACAGATACTCGACTGTTTCAGTAACTCCTAGAGACTTACATAGCAAGAGTCGCGCAAACGTGTTGCAACCACCTGGAGGTTGCCTTTGCTGGCCCAAGTACTGTCCCAGTCAAATAATTTTACCTATAGCTAAACAAAAAATGTATAGGGAAGGAAGAGGACTGGCCTTATGTAGGATGATGCACTGAGCACTACGGAACCAAGTGTGGTATGCACAGGTGCCAGGTGAGCAGGTGCATCATGGATGTGTGTGAATGATGGTGCTGTCAGGCCTTCGGGTGGTTTTGCTGGGCATGTTGCACCAGAAAAGAAGTAACCACAGAGACTCCTCAGCTTGGGGTCTTGCAGACTCTACTCACGGCTGTCAACTTGTGGCACGTTACAAACTTTACACTATTAGGACAGGTGTGTGTTCATGGATGTCAGTCTCAATCCCATTAACTATTTCTCTGTCTCAATTCTCACATGTAACTCTTCAGGACAAGGGCTCTTCTCAACACCAATGTAATTGTCTCTCTTTCTCTTCCCAGCTGCCCTGACACTGCCTCCCAGGAGAAGGATCTTCCTAACTCCAAACTGTAACTGGGCACCATGTGACGTTTCCAGCCTTTGTGACCTAAGCCTCCTCTAGCCCGACCAGGCCTGCAGCATGTGCCACAAACTCTTGCTTCTTCTTCAATCTATTATTGGCACTATGCTTCTGTCTGCTGTACCCTAATCTCTTTCTCTGTCTTTCTCTCGCTCCCTGTGCTTTCTTTAGGTTTCTCACTGTCTTTCTCTTTCCTTCTTCTATGAGAACACTTGGCCTGATGTTCTACCCTTGCCTGTCCCACTTCACCGCCAGCTAACAAACTGCTAACAAACTAGGAACCTTTCCTTATAACAACAACTACTGAACTCTTCTTCCTAAGTTTGCAGGCTTCTTATATCAGAACCTGCAACCCCTCCCTTCTTGGGCTATCTGATTGGCTGCAGGCCTCCACTTTTGTTTGTTGGTTAAAGTACCAGCACACCTTAATAAACGTGCTTAGTCTTTATCATTATCATCACCAACATCAATACACCTATGTATGCAGTATACAACTGTACATCCACACATATAAAACGTATTAAATACTGTATACAGACCATTGGTCGGGTGGTTGCACACCCTACAGGCGCCCATCCCTACTCTGTAAGGTGGATGGTCACACAATGTTAAAATCATCATAAAAAGAGTAATTTCATACTTTATACAGTATGTTGCCGAAATTTGATTGATAGCCATAGTGAAAATGATATTGGTTAGAAAGGGATTAGGATAATGGGGGCAGAAAGTGGGGACTTGTAATCATCAAGACTACCTACTGCGCACTTGTAGTGATTTGGCCTACCTAATGGGCTCCTGTAAAGATGGGGCTTACCTAATGGGCACTTATAATGATTGGACCTACCTAATGGGCACTTTTAATGATTGGACCTACCTAATGGGCACTTGTAATGATTGGACCTAGCTAATGGGCACTTGTAATGATTGGGCCTACCTAATGCGCACTTGTAATGATTGGGCCTACCTAATGGGCACTTGTAATGATTGAACCTATCTAATGAGCACTTGAAATGATTGGGCCTACCAAATAGGCAATTGTAATGATTGGACTCAAGGGGCATTTGTAATTTGGGGCCTAACTAATGGGCACTTTTAATGATTGGGCCTCCCTAATGGGCACTTTAATGTTTGGGGCCCCTACCTAATGGGAAAATTGTAATGATTGGGCCTACCTAATGGGCACTTGTAATGATTGGGATTAACTTAAGGGGAAAATTTTTTTTAGATTGGGGCCTACCTAATGGGCATTTATATGATTGGACCTACCTAATGGGCATTGAATAGGGGACTCCCTAATAGGAAATTTGTAATGATTGGGCCTCCCCAATGGCACTTGTAATGTTTTGGATTAAAAATGGAACTTTTTAGATTGGGCTCCCAAAATGGGCATTGTAATGTTTGGGGCCCCAAACCTAATGGGACTTGTAATGTTTGGGGATCCTAATGGGCATTTTAATGATTGGGCCTCCCTAAGGGGCATTTTGTAATGATTGGACTTAATAATGGGAATTTTTTATGTTTGGGGCCTACCAAATGGCACTTGTAATGATTGGGCTACCTATTGGGCCTTGTAATGTTTGGGGACCTACCTAATGGGCAATTGTAATGTTTTGGACCTACCTAATGGGCCCCTTTAAAGATTGGGTTCCCTGATGGGCAATTGTAATGTTTGGGGACCTAATAATGGGCCCCCTGAAAGATTGGGCTTACCAGGGGGCGTGTCCTACAAGGGGGCCCGCGTGAAGATTTGTCCTGAAAGCTCCTCGCCCTGCTTGGTGTTTGGGGCTGACCGGCCTCTAATCAGGGGGAAAGTAGCGGGAAAGAAACCCCCAAAGCCCTCCGCTCGCCCCCGTCTCCCCAAGGGACTTTCGGGCCTATTTTCAGCAGGCGCTCCCCCGACCCGTCCCCGGAACAGGACAACGCCGGCAACTGGGGGCCCCCCAGACAAAACGCGGGCTCCCACAGCTGCCTCCACGCCGAGGGACCAGGTGACTGACCCCCGGCTACGGGGGACCCGCACACTCACCGCTCCGACCCCGGGATAACGTCGCGGCGGGAACAAGCGGTGGCTGACGGGTGTGATTGCCCACTATGGGGAGGAAGAAATGGGCCCCCGGGGCTTCTCCCGCCCCCAGGCCTCTGGCATTCGCCCCGCACCGCGGGGCCACGTCTCGCACACTGGGTCACCACTAAAGCGAGCGAGTGGGGGCGGCTCCCCGCTGAGGCACTCCGCACGGGACCGACGGGACACCCCCGAATCCGGAAACCCCGGCCCGGATCCGGCCGCCCGCAAGGTAAGGGGGTGGGTTGAGGAGCAAATACTCACAGGTCTCCTTTTGGGACCCCCCGGTCCCTTCACCATGCACCTTCTGACCCCCCCCCACCCTGCCCCTAGGATCCCCCAATTTGCTCACCACTGTTTTGGGCCCCTGGTGAAATCCCCCAGGTGAAGAGTCCCCTGTTTTTAAACCCCCTGTCGGGGTTCTAGCACAATTTGACCCTACACTGGGGACTTGCTGCAACAGGCAACACGGTCCCCACCCCAGTCTGTGCGCGAACGAAATCTCAGAGCTCGGATGCAGCTTTAGCTCTCGATCACTAAACACCTCCCTCTTGGCACGCGGTCATCCCCCACCTAACAAACCCTCTCCCGGTGGTCCACGGCTCTTCTTGGGGGGACCGGGGCAAGCTCCCGGGCAAAAACCTGGAGCGGTAGGCACCGCCTCGCCACCGTCACCTGAAACCACCTCCTTTGCAATGACGGCGCCGACCTCTGGCACCTTCCCTTCACAAATGCCGCACTTTAAGTAATGCTTGCGGACCCCGGGAACCACCCGGCACCCCCCCAATGACTCTTCCCACCGGGACGAATCAAAGCTCATCGGACCCCTCCCCAAAACCCTGCGGAGAAAAATAGCCCAGTCACGTCGCATCTTCATAATTTTACACTTAGATTTACTATACCTTCCAAGGAGGCCCCCTTCCAGCCCTGGCTAAGCATATCATAACTAAATGCAGACAGGACATTTCTCTCTTCAGATCTGAGCTACCCTCCCTAAGCTCAAAGGATCCTCATTGGCCCATATAGCAATCTAACTACTAAGTACAGGCTCTTCAGTCCCCCTCGTCTAATTTTCCGCCCAAATATTCGCACTCCAGAAAACAGTTGAGATCTTGGAATAGGAGCGGCGGCAACATCAGAACCCGGGGTTTCCTGAATCAGTTACACCCAACGAACTTACCCCGGGAACTTCCCAGGATCTTCAACGTCTATGGGAAGAAACCCGTCGACCCCCATTAAATTTTGACAAAACCCACAGAGCTTTCGCCCCCCCACTTTGGGACCCCAAAAAAGCCTAGGGCGTTTTTTTTGTGGGGTTTCACTTCATCAGCGAAAGTTGACTTTCTGCATTATGCCCGTCGCGAAGGAACTCTTTTTCAAAGAAAACCCCATACCCCCTGCTTAGGACCTACCCCGGCACACCTTGGCCAGGGGCTGCCCAAAACCCCTTCTTCGGCTACAAGAACGCCTATCCTTTACCTTTGGGGTTTCCCCCTTTGCTCTGTTCATACGGGGAAAGGGAAAAAGTCCTCACGTGGGTCCCCTGAGACCTTCCGTCTGGCTACAAAAATTTAAACATACAGGACCTATTTTTCCGCCGGGCCCCTCCCTAGACTCTGTCACCAACAAAACCAACCCCCGAACACAGCGGGAGGTGCAGGGACTCCCCCCGCGGAGGCACAGACGTCAAAGACATCATACGGACTCTTCCGGAGCATGCAATCCGCCGTGAGGACTCTTATGGACGCTAGCTTTATTTGGTCCTTGCGACTTTTAAGTATCCTTTATAGAGTATCTGTTGTCTAAAAGATATGGTTGCCTCTTTCGGTATTTGACCTCCACAGGTCGCTGAGAAGGCTCTTCCCCGTTTCTCTCCTTCCTTCCTCTCCCTGGCTCCCTCCTTCCTTCCCCCCCCCCCCCCCCCCTCCTTTTTTTTTTTTTTTTCTTTTCTTTTTTTTCTCCCCTCTCCTCTCCTCGCTCCCTAATTTCCTCATCTTCCAGTCCCCCCTTTTTTCCTTCCTTCCCCCCTCTTGCCGGGGATTCTCCTGTGAAAAAGGGGGTTTCTACGTTATTCTTTACTTGCTATTCCCCTAACTCCCCCTCTTATTGGAACCCTTCGTTCCCCCACTTCTACATTCTGGTTGGTCTATGTTTATTTCTCTCTTTTGTAAACAACATTATATGGATGATGGAGCTTGGACACCTCATGTTCGTAAATTTAGTAACTCTAAGATTTGTCCCCCCAGTAGGGAAAATCCGGTACAGTTTTTCCCTTTAGGCTCTAGGACATTTGGCTTGCTTTAAAGCCGATTTCTAGTTGGGGGGGGGGGTTTTTGGGGGTTTGGGGGGAATGGGGTTTCGGTTGGGGGTGGGTAATGGTTTGAATAGCTGCCCCTTCCCCTCTTTCCTGCCCCAATAGTCTCCCGTTTCCCCATCCTTACTCCCTGACTCGTTTGGTAGGTTAGGACCCATGGCGGACATGTCTTTCGCCTCCTTCAATGCACAAGGTCTCAACATTCCCAGCAAGAGATCTCAGGTACTCTACCACTTCCACAAAAAGCGAATTCAAATAGTTTGTCTGCAGGAGACTCATTTCAAGGAGGGCCATGTCCCTAACTTCCGAAACAAATATTACACCACATGGTTCTTTGCGAATTGTCGGGAGTCCAGGTCCAGGGGAGTGGCAATAGCCTTACACAAATCCCTAGGCATCAGGTTTTCAGAAAGCTGGTTGACACCAAAGGGGGGCCTAATCATCCTGATCCTTGAAATAGGAGGTAGTCTTTTTACTATTGTCAATGTTTATGTCCCGAACCAGGAAAAACCGGGGTTTTTTGTTTCACTTAAGGAGAAGTAGCGCCTTTAAGTCCAAGGCCCATGTCCGGTGGGGATCTGAACGAACACTGGACCCGGGGGTTAGCAACTCGTGGGTAAATCATCACTCCCTATCGTCCATTAAAGCTATTAAAGAGCATATACCCACTGCAAAATTTGCGATGTTTGGCGATCAACTCCAAAGGGCAAAGACTTTATTTCTACTCCCACCCCCATAATGTGTATACCCTTTGGACTACATTTGGTGTCGCCGGGACTTCCCTGGGTCTCCTCTAGGCGGTGGGTAAAATTCTTTGTGGGCCCCGCGCTGTCTACTTTCGTTGACCCTCCCTTCTCTCTAAAACCCCTTGGCCGGGCGCCTCAAAGAAAACTCTCTAATGGCATGTATGGTAGCGGGATAATTGAATATTGCAGACTTTATTCAGGATCAGGGGAAAGATTCTACTTCCCCCCGATCCAATGGGAGCCGCTAAGTGTGTTGTAAGGGGTCCTGATCAAGCATGGTCAGGTTAAAGAGGGGCAAAACTTCCAGATTTTCAAACGCCTTTTTCAAAGGTCTCCGTGGAGCCCAAAAACGGGTCTAGGCGGAAACCTTTCGAATCTGTTAGAGCCCGGTAGAGGGAAGCGTTTACGGGGGCCTCGTGGAAACATTCCCCCCAGGTTGGCCGCATCGTTTTTTATGAGTACAGCGATAAATCGGGGGGATGTTAGCAAGGGCTTGCGGCAAAACTATCTGCCATGCCATACCCCAGACAAGTCGGCGGAAAAGGTACTATGGGCCACACGACGGGAAGATAGGGAAAAAATTTCATGCTTTTTATTCTAAACTTTAATCTCCAACAAAGCCCCCCACCCCCGCGGGGGCCCACTTCTCCCACCCCTCCCCCCGAGTTCTTTTGATATGATTTCTCAGAGTTTGAATTCTCCGTTTACGGACTCGGAACTTTGCTCTGTCATCCAGGGCTTGCCGAGTGGGAAGAGTCCGGGCCCCGATGGATTTACAGATAGTTCATAAGACTTTAGGGAGGGGGAATTTAACCTCTACTGCTCCTGTTTTAAATGTGCCCCAAACAGCCCGTTTCCTGCTTCTGGATGCTGGCCCATATTGCCCCTTTATACCCAAACCAGGGAAAGGGTCCCTCAATTTTTCAACAGTTTCCGCCCAATATCCTTATTTAAAAGTAGACGTTAAGAGTACGCCCAAAAATTTTGGCAAAAGATCAACACTGTACTCCCAGACCCCGTACACCCTGACCAGGTGGGCTTGTCCCGGGGGGGAGAAGCCGTGACAATACTCTGAAAAACTTTGACATCATACACCATGCCCAAACCCCTAAGATCCCCTTGAGATTTTTTCCCCGGAAAAACGAAAAAACCCTTTGACAGGTTTTTTTGGTTATCACTAGCGGCCACCCTTCGACGTCTAGGGATGGGACCTATTTTCATTTCCAAGATTCGCCTTTATCGTTCCCCTTCGCTAAAACTAAAAATTAACGGCCCTTATAGATCCTTTTTTTAATTTCGAATGGTACAAGACAAGGTGCCCTTTTGCCCCTCCCGTACGGCTGGTCATGGAGAATCTATCTCTCATACGCAAGGGCCCGAATATTACGGGTTCACTGTCGCGGGGTTTAATAAAATGTTCAGCGTTTGCTGAGACCTTCTTATTTTCAAATAATCCGGGGGCACATCTCTCCCCTTTCCCCCCCTTTTCAGTACTTTTGGCCCTTTGGGGCTGGTCAAATTTTTTGATCAACATACCAAGTCTGAGGCAATGAGTGTCGGTTTTTCCCAACCCGGGTTTTCACCCCGCTTTTAAAAGAGACCATCCCTTTGTGTGGCTTCTAAAGGTTGTCAATCTGGGGAAACACCATCCCGGGCCCCCTTAAAAACCTCTTTTCCCTAACTTTTAATCCATACTTAGGGCGGTACACGGGGCTTAAACTTTTGGACGAAGCAATGCTTCTTTGGTTTGGGAGAGTTTTTAATCTTGAAGATTCAATATGCCCCCAAAACTTATACCTTTGCAAACAATCCCCTCACTATTCCAAACTCTTTCGGAGCCCCTACACAGCGTCTCTTTACATCCTTCATTGGCCCTCCCTCGCCTGAATTTTATGCAACCAAAATAGCTAAATCCTTGGGCGGTCTTTGGGCCCCCCTGACTGTAGGAAATATTCCTGGCTGCACATACCCAGGTACGGGGTATGGTATGCCCCGCAACAGAAGTGTGGACACGATGGCACTGGTGTGTCTTCACTGTCACTTGCGTCGCTTCCCCGGATCTGGCTCCTACTTCGGAACGTTTTATTTTCCCTTTCCCGTTAAACACCCCTCACAGCGGTTAGTTTTCATAAAAAAATACCAAAACCCAATTGACAGGTCGGGTCCCCTTTTACCTATTTCGGACAATCCGTCTTTTCCACCTGGCGTGGGGAAAGCCCCCTTTTCGGGAGCTCAAGTTTGCCCCCTTGCGTCTCTACCAGGGGATGGCTTTTAAAAAATTATCCCTTTTTTCAGGATTAGATGTGGCGGCCGCGGGGCATTCGGCCCCCCCTTTTCGTATCTCCAAAATAAAACACTTCCTCTCTCTTTTGGGAAAAACTTTTCAAGCACAAGGCCCCTCACCCGTTTGAACAAATGAAATCAGCAAAATCCCCCGGGGAAGCTTTATTACTCGTACTCCCATTGCCGCAGGGGCAGATTTTTAAAATTCCCTTCCCTCTGTTTCGGGGAAAAGGTTTAAACAAGTTTCTTCCTGAGAATGGCACAAATGTTTTTAGCTTACCCATAGAGCTGTTGTTGCAAAAGGGGCACAGGAACAAACTTTAAAATTCTGACCGATGGGGATAGGGTCCCACATACGCTTAATAAATGGTTCCCCCAGGGCCCTGACACTTGCTGGGGCTGTGCGACGCGAAGGGGACCCTGAAACACCCCAAAGGTGGGACTGTCCTTTTTGTCAGACTTTTGGAGTGAGGTATCGCGCCATTAAGGATGTTTCGGAAACCTCCCTAGAACTCCTGAGCGCACTATGTTTATGTTTGAAATAGGGCCTCACCTATAAAAAAACCCCCTTAGACATTTCTGCAGTCGGTAAGACCGTCATTCCCCGGGACGGGGAAACCCCGGACCCCCCTAAATTGAGAATGGTTTATCTGAGGGCTCCCCTGTTTCCACATGGAAGAAATTCTAGTATGACGGAAGAGCGGGTTCAAACACTGAACGGACTTGGGGCCCTGGCACAATTCCAAAACCCCTACCTCCGGGGCCCCCTTTCCACTTAGTAGGGGGTGGTACTCCCAGGCCTCCCAACTCGCACCCCCTTTTGACTCGCCCTGCTTCCTTTGATCTATTCCCCCCCCCCCTTTCTCCTTGTTTGAATGTTGGTATGTATGTATGGGAAAGTTTGTTTGTTTTTAATGTTTTGTTCTAAATTTTAAAGGCCAAAGGGTTTGGGCCCCAAAACCTAATCCAACATGGCTGAAATAAGGCCTTTTTGGCCCCCCCCCGGTACGGGCCCCATAAATGTTTCATAGTTGTTATGGGTTTTCCAGATGTTGCTTAGGCACTTTATTTGTTAACTTACAAGATGTATATTTTCAGGTGTTGATAGCCTGCGGCCTTTATAGTGTAGCGCTATTTCAGTTGCAATGTTATATCTTATCTTTTAAAAATCTGTTAGATGATTAATTTAGGTCACCGAGCCAAAATGCTTTGCATTGGCCTATTGATATTTTTTGGGGACGTTCCTTTTTTAATCATTGTAAGGCTTTGTTTTTTAATAAACCTTTTGAAACCCTTAAAAAAAAAAAAAAAAAAAAAAAAAAAAAAATTTGGGGTTACCAAATGGGATTATAATGATTGGACCACCTAATGGCACTTGTAATGATTGGGCCTACCCAAGGGCACTTTTTAAGATTGGACCTAGCTAATGGGGCATTGTAATGATTGGGCCTAGCTAATGGGACTTGTAAAGATTGGGCCTACCTAAAGGGCACTTGTTTAAAGATTTGGGGCCCACCAATGGGCACTTGTAATGATTGGACCTACCTAATAGGCAATTGTAATGATTGGGCCTACCTAATGGGCACTTGTAATGATTGGACCTACCTAATAGGCAATTGTAATGATTGGGCCTACATAAAGGGCACTTGTAATGATTGGACCTAACTAATGGGCATTGTTATGATTTGGCCTACCTAATGGGCACTTGTAATGATTGGGCCTACCTAATGGGCACTTATAATGATTGGACCTACCTAATAGGCTATTGTAATGATTGGGCCTACCTATTGGGCACTTGTAATGATTGGGCCTACCTAATGGGCACTTGTAATGATTGGGCCTACCTAATGGGCTCTTGTTAGGATTGGGCCTAGCTAATGGGCACTTGTAATGATTGGGCCTACCTAATGGGCACTTGTAATGATTGGCCCTACCTAATGGGCACTTTTAATGATTGGACCTACCTAATGGGCACTTGTAATGATTGGACCTACCTAATAGACAATTGTAATGATTGGGCCTACCTAATGGGCACTTGTAATGATTGGACCTAACTAATGGGCATTGTTATGATTGGGCCTACCTAATGGGCACTTGTAATGATTGGGCCTACCTAATGGGCACTTGTAATGATTGGACCTACCTAATGGGCACTTGTAATGATTGGGCCTACCTAATGGGCACTTGTAATGATTGGGCCTACCTAATGGGCACTTGTAATGATTGGACCTACCTAATGGGCACTTGTAATGATTGGACCTACCTAATAGGCACTTGTAATGATTGGGCCTACCTAATGGGCACTTGTAATGATTGGGCCTACCTAATGGGCACTTGTAATGATTGGGCCTAACTAATGGGCACTTGTAATGATTGGGCCTACCTAATGGGCACTTGTAATGATTGGGCCTACCTAATAGGCAATTGTAATGATTGGGCCTACCTAATGGGCACTTGTAATTGGACTTAACTAATGGGAACTTGTTATGATTGGGCCTACCTAATGGGCACTTGTAATGATTGGGCCTACCTAATGGGCACTTGTAATGATTGGACCTACCTAATAGGCACTTGTAATGATTGGACCTAATTAATGGGCACTTGTAATGATTGGGCCTACCTAATGAGCACTTGTAATGATTGGACCTACCTAATGGGCACTTGTAATGATTGGACCTACCTAATGGGCACTTGTAATGATTGTAACTACCTAATAGGCAATTGTAATGATTGGACCTACCTAATGGGCTCCTGTAAAGATTGGGTTTACCTAATGGCACTTGTAATGATTGGACCTACCTAATGGGCTCCTGTAAAGATTGGGCTTACCTAATGGGCACTTATAATGATTGGACCTACCTAATGGGCACTTGTAATGATTGGGCCTACCTAATGGGCACTTGTAATGATTGGTCCTAGCTAATGGGCACTTGTAATGATTGGGCCTACCTAATGGGCACTTGTAATGATTGGGCCTACCTAATGGGCACTTGTAATGATTGGGCCTACCTAATGGGCACTTGTAATGATTGGGCCTACCTAATGGGCACTTGTAATGATTGGACCTACCTAATGGGCACTTGTAATGATTGGACCTACCTAATAGGCAATTGTAATGATTGGGCCTACCTAATGGGCACTTGTAATGATTGGACCTAACTAATGGGCATTGTTATGATTGGGCCTACCTAATGGGCACTTGTAATGATTGGGCCTACTTAATGGGCACTTGTAATGATTGGACCTACCTAATGGCACTTGTAATGATTGGGCCTACCTAATGGCACTTGTAATGATTGGGCCTACCTAATGGGCACTTGTAATGATTGGGCCTACCTAATGGGCACTTTTAATGATTGGACCTACCTAATGGGCACTTGTAATGATTGGGCCTACCTAATGGGCACTTGTAATGATTGGGCCTACCTAATGGGCACTTGTAATGATTGGACTTAACTAATGGGAACTTTTTATGATTGGGCCTACCTAATGGGCACTTGTAATGATTGGGCCTACCTAATGGGCACTTGTAATGATTGGACCTACCTAATAGGCACTTGTAATGATAGGACCTAATTAATGGGCACTTGTAATGATTGGGCCTACCTAATGAGCACTTGTAATGATTGGTCCTACCTATTGGGCAATTGTAATGATTGTACCTAGCTAATGGGCACTTGTAATGATTGGGCCTACCAAATGGGCACTTGCTGCTCATTGGTTGTGTTGGATAATTCAAATATCCAGCAATCCGAATAAAATGATGAATGTTGAATTTATTAGGTCAAAGCATGCAAAATCTTGTGTCAGAGGCAAATGTACACAGTGTATGGATTTTACTCTCAAAAGGGATTTTCAGTTACGGGAAATGTTGCCTGAATCTGTACCTGTTCGGTTCAATGCTGGATTGATGGAACTTATGATTTTTTTTTTTTTCATTCTGACCATAACTGTGAGTTTTTACCTGGTTTGTAAGAGTTAACTTACTGCTCTATATTGCTTCTGGCCCAATAGTGCTCTTGATGTGAAGTGACTTCTGGTTTAATGTCAGTTCTAGTCTAACATCATATTAAGGAAGCCCTAATATGACCAGAATTGGCGTCAGACTGGAAGTGCAGCTGAGCACAAACTTAATCCAATTTTGGATTAACTTTACAGATAATTTTTTTGGCAATTTACAGCAAAAATCAATTCAGGCCAATTCAAACTGACCCTGGTCAAATTTGACTTGGACCTCACTTAAAAGTACACTACCCATTGACAAATTAGAAAATAGTGGATGTTTTTGTCATGATTGTAACGGGATAAGTTAAGAAGTACTGGCACATAGGAAGCCAAGCTTGTCAATTATAGACCCTCATCGTTATTTTCTGCCCTAGGATTTGGCAATGACCAAGTTATTGAGTAATCAAGGTATGTGTGTGTGTGTAAATATAATTTTACACACACACAGAATTAATATTTTTTCACTGCTTGACTGTAGGTTCAGAAAATGTACCCCATCATGTGACCATGTGCCATATTTGAAGTTGGTAATAAAAGGAAACTTGTAAGCCAATCAGCAAAAACCTAATTGTTCTCTTCTTTGGGATCAACACATAGAAGTAGGATGAACTAAATGAAGTTATACATGTTATACCCCTGCTGTTACTATATAATACATCATAGAGGTTACATCTATTAAAAGGACTTTGAAGACTATTTTTCACAAAATCCTGTTATAAAGAATAGCAGAAGAAAAAAAATGATTCCTCAGTTTGCCATTTCCTTTGTAAATGAGTTACCCATATAATGTAAAGGATTGTTTTTTTCATCTTAGTATTTCAGAAGGACATATTTTTGTGGGGTCACAGAGCTGGTACCATCACTATTGTTCTCCAAGGATTTGCACTGAGATCTACAGTGGAAATATTCCATCACACTAGATCGCACTCTAGGAAGTCACCAGTATATTGAATGACACATTATAGAGCCCTGTTACACATTTTGCACTAGCACCTAGGAGCTTCAAGTTACCTTTTTCAGAGCTAGAATCCATTCATTCAGTACATTGGACTAGTCTCCAAGGTGACCAATCCGACTGACATGTCCGAAGTGCTAAGACCCTCAACACTGGTCTACTGGTAGTCAATTAATAGATTGTAACCATCAGAAAATAAACACTCGGGCTCCTTGGTGAGTTTTGTTCTGATAGCTGTTGTGGTAAAATTGCAGTATACTGCAACCGTAAGCTCATCAAATGTTTTTCCCATATATATTAGCGTAGCTGGGGGAGGCAGAAGGGGTGGTGCACGCTGGGTGGGGCAGCACATGAGGACCGAATCTTCTTTTGGCTGTCAACCCTTTGCTGGTGCAATGAAGGTTAAGGCTGAGAACTGTCCCTGACAGAGGTGGGATCCTTCCGAGCAATGGCGGGTGTACCACCAGCCTGTATCGCCTGCCCTGATGAGGATGTGGCACACACTGGACAGCAGAAGCTGTAGCGGCTCCCTTAAAGAGATTTTATCATGCAGGCGTTTCGGGCGACATGTATGAACAGGGCTGCGCCAGATATCTGGCGTCTTTTGAACCCGATATCAGGCGCAGCCCCGTTCATACATGCTTAAAAGGCCCGTACTCCTATATCAGGCACGTTACAGAGCGCCTGTAGCACTTTCTAATGCGCCCGATCTTGGGGGGCGTGCGGGAGGGGAGGCGCACTAGAACTGTAGCGAAGCTACATATTTATAGCTTGGCTACGGCATTTCTTGGTGCATTACAGCTGGAACAGGTAGAGCACTTTCAAAGTTGTTTACCTGATCCAGAAATGTTGCCCTGATTTATGATCTACTGTATAGCGGGTTCATAAATCAGGTGCACTCTATGCCATTATTATGCACATGAAATTTGGCATTAACGCGGCAAATATAATGCCTGTCGCCCTTTATGTCTGATTTGTCCTGCTTCAGCATTCAGTGTGTTTAAAAGGGGGCTTGACATCACCATGCCTTTCCCCACAGTGTGCTCACTCTAGTCAAACAAAGGTCTGTTTATGTAAAGAGCTGTGAGTAGCTACACCGCAGCTGAGTGGTTATCACTTCTGCCTTTCAGCATAGGGGTTCCTAGGTTGAAATCCCTGCAGAAACCAAACGTGGACACTCACTCAGCAGTGAGTGTGTGTGATTGCTAGGCAGGGAAGAGACTGACAGAAGCTGCTTTAGAGGAGAGGTGATGTCTGAGCATGTGCAGCCAGGACTGAGTTGCTTTCTTCACTGGTTGTATCCCTGGAGACAAGCTGTACCCCATGGATTGCTAAGGGAGCAGCTTTTTAATAATGATGAATAGTGAAAATTTTATTATTTAATTTGGAAGCTTTCCACATCAATTTTACTTTGTGGTAAAACCCATTTAAGGGAGACCAAACACAGCCATTGACCACTAGCTTAGATTAAATGTGTTTCCAACATGTCCTTCATTTTGATATTATAAATAGTTTTCATAAACTTGGATAGTCTTCTACGACAACTTTCAGAGCTACGGGATTAAATTGAAAAACTACTAACTAAACATGGAAGTAAATTGGAACCAAAGCAATTGGAAAGAGCTTTGCAAAGTGTGATTTAGTGTGTTTACCTAGAGCGAATCATTGTATGGACACCGGAGACAATGCAGCAGGAAAGAAGTGGACTTAAATTATTCTTAAGGGAGCAGAGTAATTGGCTGTTGCGATTGATTAAATGTGATATTTCACTGTCAGGTGTAAAGTGAAGTCAGAATTAAAATGATGAAGAAGCTGCTGGTTACAGCTTTCAATACTATATCTATGAAATACTCAATTATAAGGGCTCCTTCTGAGCCTTGTCTGCAAAATGAGCAAACAACTCCAGGTCAATCATACTGAAATAACGACATAGGGAATTATGATGCTTTATTGTTGTGCTTCACTATTAGCGTTCTATTACTGCAACAAAGTGAAGGGGAAACTTAATAATTTATTTTGTTCATATCCAATATTGATAAGACAGTAATCTATAAATCCCTGTTATTTATCTATTAAACAGGTTATCTAGCCTTACCAAATAAATGGCCTCAAGAGAGGCTGTCACTATTAGTTTCTTGGGGATCCAACTCCCGACATGTCTGCCTATTCAATATTTGCAACTGATCACATTTATAGTTGCTTTATATGATACATATTAGAGCATTCCTGCATTTGACTAATCTTCAATACCTTGCATCACTGCTAGAGATGGGCGAATTTCTCAAAAATTTGATTCGCCGAGTTTGCCGAATTTTCCAACAAAATTCAATTCGACCCGAATAAATATGGGATGAATCACGTTAAAAAACAGCTATTTCCTGGCTGCAGCGAGCCTGTAGGGTGCTGTAGAACATTGTGCCATGCTTAAATATGCAGAAGGAGCTTGGTTTTGTCTTCATACAATGCTGTGTTTTAGTATGACATGCAGATGACTGCCGCCCCTCTTAGAATAGCTTCACTCTAAAATTACGGGGGCAAAACTGACCAAAAAACTGAAGCGGGAATGCAGCCTGATAAAGTCATGGCAGCCCCAGCTGGAAAAAAACAAGCTGAGGGCTCAGAAGATCCTACAATAGTGTCAAAAAACACAATAGTAGGTTCCTGGAGCCAGCACAGATCGCAGGACAGTAAGGGGACGATGGCAAAAGCCACGCCAGGGAGCGTAATCTAAGTAGGTCCAGGTTTTCACCAGAGCCCGCTGCAAAGCGGGATGGAGTTGCTGCGGCAGGAGTCTACCAGGTCGCTATCCCTGATGCGACTTGCTTGCGGTGGCAGCCGAGGTGTAGCGTGGTACAAAATCGTAGGCAAACTCGGAGTCGGGGACAAGTGTAAAGTCAGGACAGCCGGCAAGTATCGTGGTCAAGGGACGGAGGCAAGAGGTACGGTGCACGGACATGACAGACGAGGCTCAAGGAAACGCTTTCTGTATAGGCCCTAAAGATTATTATTATTTATTTCATAGTCCCGGAGGTGGTTTTTACTTTCTTTAAGTTGGACATATGATTCACATTCTTCATACTGAAGAAGCTCATCCAATGCCAGTTTTGCAGCATTTGCTTTTGCTTCCCATTCCAGTTTTGTACTAAATTCCATCACTAATGGCACCGAATGCAAAAATGCTTCAATTGCATACGCTGCATTTGAACAAATTGGTTTCACGCAGAAACTGGATTCAAACTACCACGTTTATACTTCATTATAAACTCCTTTGGAACTTTTTTAGGTATTAATGATGAAGCTGATGGAGGTAGAATTGCCTTTGCCAAAAATGGTTTCGGAACGTTAGCAAACTGACTATGGAATATTTCTCTATAGTACTTGAGTTTATCCTCCCTCTCAGCAGCCGGTAGCGAGGGTCCAAGAGGGTGGAGAGCCAGAAGTTATCCCTCTGCCGGATGGTGACTATTCGGCTATCACTAGCCAGGCAAATCAGCATGCTGCGGGCCCTGTGCGTAAGTGACTCTGAGAGACTCCCTGCCTCCATCTCCACTGTATACTGCCACGGTGCTTGGGAATCATCTGCTTCGTCTTCCTCATCTCCATTTACCTCCTCCTGCTGCTCCTGCTCCACCTCTCCTTTCACCTGGGTTGAAAAACCACTAATTTCACCAGACAATGCTTATGCTCGAATGTCCTCCTCCAGTTCAGTCCCCAATTCGACTCATGTGGCCGCGAGATGTAGTCGCCACGTCTCCAGTCCCCCGCCCAGACAGATTTTTCAGCACCTTTTCCAGGACATGAAGCAGTGTTATGACGTTATTCATCCCATAGTCCTGGTGACTGACAAATAACGTCACCTCCTCAAACGGCCTCAGCAAACGGCAGGTGTCACACATGAGCTTCTACTGGCTGACATCAAAGTTACACAGGGGAATACTCCTGTCCGCCGGGATCATCAAAAAATCGTTAATGGCCTTTCTCTGGTCATACCGTCGGTCCAACATGTGCAGCTGGAATTCCAGCGGGTGGAAACATTGCATATCAGAGTGTGTTGGGGGAGGCCGTTCTGCCACTGCAACTCGAGGAGGGTGTTCCTGGCTTTGTAGTAATGGATGAAGTGCATGCACAGTTTTCTGGCCATTTTCAGAATCTTCTGAAGATCGGTGGAAGACTTCAGGAACCTTTGCACAACCAGATTGAACACATGAACCATGCAGGGCGCATGGACCATCCCTCCTCAGTGCAGTGCAGATACCATGTTTCTCCCATTGTCCGTCACCATGGTTCCGATTTGCAGTTGGCGCGGAGAAAGCCACACATCGATTTCTTGCTGCATGAAGCGGAGCAGTTCCTCCCCTGTGTGACTTCGTTCGCCGAGGCAAGCCAGGTGTAGAACTGCGTGACATCGCTGTGCCCTACACATGTGGTATGATGGAGCAGTACTTGTGGAGGCTGAGATGGTGGTGGTGGTGGAGGAGGCGGACATTGGCGCAGGAGCAGCAGTTTGACAACGTGGAGGAGAAAGAGGCGTCTTCTGTCCAAGTTGTTGGTGTGCCTTGGGCAGGAAGCACATTCACCCAGTTGGCCGTAAAGGACATGTACTGGCCCTGACCGTAGTTACAGCTCCAGACGTCCGCGCTGCCGTGCACCTTGGAAGAAACCCATAGGCTCAGGTACTGGCCCACCTTCTGTTCTACATATTTGTGGAGGGCTGGTACTGCCTTTTTGGAGAAGAATTTACGGCTTGGAACTCTCCACCTCAGCTCTGAACGGTGCAGAGTCCACCATTTGGAAAGGGAGGCACTGCAGTACCAACAACTTGGACAGGAGCATGGTCAGCTTCTGCACCTTAGGATGGTTGGATACATACTGTTGTCTCTTTGCAATCACCTCGTTGAACGCCATGAGTAGCAAGGAGCAGGAGCATCTGGACCGGGAGATGATGGCAAAGAGAAACAGCTCCCTTATTCAGAGGTGGTGGAGCCTTGACTAGCTGAAATGGCATGCGTGACATGGCCGCTGCTATTGCTACGGCGGCAGGAAGGACCACCACATCTGAGCCACGTTTCTCCCAGGCCACCGGATGGTGACGCTGCATGTGTTGACACAGGACCATGGTGCCAATGTTAGCTCCCTGGCCACGCTTCACTTTCTGTACCAATATGAAGTATAATGACTCTCCAATAATTACCATATAAAGATTTTTATTCCAAAAAATACATTATAAATACAAAAAATTCAGCTGTCACAACTAAAATGACATTAAAAACATTTAAAAACACAAAATACCCCCCAGTACAAATATTGGTGACACATCCCTCACCCAAAGTAGACAAACAGTAAATTGGAAAGATGCATAATAAATATACACATAACAGATCAAGTGATCAAAAATATAAAAATGCACAAACCGCCCAAAAAATGTTATGATAAAAATACAAAAACCTATATTTAAAGTCATTACCAAAGTGGTGGATATGTCACCAAGGAGGGTATTAGCCTCAACACGCGTTTCGCCGCCAGAGGCTGAATGCAGTACGCAAAATGAGTCCATATATGCACCCTAACTAACGCCCCCCAGTGAAGGTAGAAAAAAATCCTACCTAATGATACTACTACCAGCACCTGCAAGAGCCAGAGACTGCATGGGTGTCAGTGTCAGGAAGCAGCAATGTGCGCAAAGCCGCCGCAGGATAGCAAATAGTATGTTGCTGGTAACTTCCGCCCATCTTATACTGCGCGTGTGCACTGCGGACAAACAAACCAGCAATCACAGATGTCTAGCTTCAAAAACATGCAGCAACAACATTCATCACAGAGAAAGAGAAGGAGCAATCTCAAACCTCACCAAACATAACACTATGCCCCAACAAACACAATCGCCCACCAAAATACCCAACATGCACATCAAACACCACAAAACTCAAAACCGCCATCACATTACACAAACGAAAAATTACAGCTTGCCCCTCTTAATAAAAATCTAAATAGACACAAACATATTCAGCACAAACCAGCGATCACAGATGTCTAGCTTCACAAACCTGCAGCAGCCACATTCATCACAGAGAAAAAAAAAGGAGCAATCTCACACCACACCAAACATAACATTATGCCCCAACAAACACAAACGCCCACCAAAAGACCCAATGTACATATCAAACACCACAAAACAAAAAACAATCACCACATTACACAAACCAACAATTACAGCTTGCCTTTCAGAATAAAAAAAACAACAACAACAACAATATAGTGCAATAATATGTTAGTTATTAAGATTTAAAGAAGTGAATTGTGATCATTATATTAAGCAAATGTGAAAAAGTATATATTACATAATATAGTACCAAAATAATAACCAAAATAATACATAAAAAAGTGCAATGCCTATAAAGCATTATGTGAAAGGGGGGGGGGGGGGAATTAATATTATTTTGTAGAATAAATGAAAAGGTTTATATAAGACATTATGATATAAAGGTCATAATGAAAATAAAGAGTGCAATTATTATAAGACATTATGTGAACACATAATAATAAAATGTGAGGAGAAGAAAAAAAAAAAACAATATAGTGCAATAATATATTAATTATTAAGATGTAAAAAAGTGAATGGTGAGCTTATATTAAGCAACAGTGAAAAATTGTATATTACATGATATAGTGCCAAAATAATAAACAAAAATAATGCATAAAAAAGTGCAATGCCGCTAAAGCATTATGTGGAGGAAAAAAAAATAATAATAATTTTTTTTCTTTTTTTTTTCTTACTCTTTCCCTTTTATTATTAAGTTAAAAATGCTAGAATAAGTGAAAAAAAATTGTATAAGACATTATGACAAAAAGTCATAATGAAGATAAAAAGTGCAATTAACTATAAGACATTATGTGAAAACATAATAATAAAATGTGAAAAAAAATAAAAAACATTGACATTTATATATAACATATCTTACCTATCTCACCTCCTAACAATCTTTATGTCTAATTACAAACACATAAATAATAATTCTATATCCTAAATATTAAAGAAAACTTAATATATAAATACAAACACAAAATATAGCATATATGGCACCCAAACATACACTTCACTTTCTGCCCACAGATTCTACATATACCCATGTTCGGCTCCTCTGGTGTCTTAGCAAATAACTGCCACACCTCCGAGTAGCTGATTTTACTGCCAAGGCTCTGCACTGAGTGACTACTACCGCCGCTGCCTCGCTGAGCCCCTGTGCCGCTACTTTCTTGGACCTGAGAAGCGGGTTTTTTACCCCGTGGCCGCTTGGCTCCTGACCTCACACTGCTGCTACCCTGTTGACTTACGGACACACGACCCACTTGCTGGCTGCGCCGCTGCCTGACGCGTAAGCTGACGCCCTCTTCTCCTGACAATGATGAAGCCCTTTCTTCACCCGGCTCCCAAGTGCGGTCGGCTACATCATCATCGATTATTGTTGGATCTTCACTGCTGTCCTCATCACCGGTCTTGGTATGCAGAGGCTGACCCCTCCCAAGATGACCTCCCATGCCACTTTCCACATCCATACTTTGCCGCCTACTGCCAGAAGCAGGGGAGGTCGGCCCCACAGCTTCGCTACCAAGTAGCTGTTGACTGTCCTCACATTGTTCTTGCTTGCGGTAGAGTGGCGCTGAGCCCAGACCACATAGTAGATCTCTGGCTGAGGGAACCGGACGGGACAGAGAGGGTTGAGGACAGGTGAGGGCCGCTGACCCACTCCTGGGCCATGCCAACTAAGGGTTGTTTCTGACGTTGTCAGATGTCATCTGGGAGGAAGTGGATGACCTAGTCAACCAATCAAGAACCTTTGGTTTGCTGGTCAACACACGGCTGCTAGATGACACCGGCAATTCTGGCCGCACCGAGTGACCCCTGCTGCGATGTCCCCTTGCTGTGCTGCGACCTGTGCCTGCTCCAGGAATGTTTGTGCCTCTGCCACTCGCAGGTGAAGAGCCTGCCACCTCTCTGTCTGATATACTGTTTGTTCTAAAATGTACAGGCACTGTTTGATGAAGATATCTGTATATGATAAATACACACCCTGTATTTGACTCCAAATGAACCCACTAACAAGCTTGGGTAACCCTTAGATATAAATTATGCTACAGAAATCACAAGGAAAAAATTAACTGGTATGTGGCATGTAAAAATGCTGTGTATTTTACTGACTACAAAAGCACAAACAGGCTTAAATAACCCTTGGATATAAATTGCGCTCCAGAAATCACCAGGAAAAATTTACTCGTCTTTGGTGTTTAAAAACACAGTTAATTTTACTGAATATAAAAGCACAAACAGGCTTTATTACCCCTTGAATATAAATTGCGCTACAGAAATCACCAGGAAAAAATTAACTGGTATGTGGCGTGTAAAAACGCTGTGTATTTTACTGACTACAAAAGCACAAACAGGCTAAGATAACCCTTGGATATTCAATGTGCTCCAGAACTAACCAGATGGCATTAAAATGTATATGGAGCAGAATTAGACCCACCCTGGACTTGAAATACGATGCCCCACAAACTGAATCAAAATTATAACGGAAGAGGCGCAGTCTCTGATAAAAGCAGTGACTCCTCCCCACCCCAAAATCGCTGTTAAAAAACTAATTTCTTTTGTGTGAGATCTCGGCTGCAGCAGCGGCACAACGAGGGGAGTGTGAGCAGCCAGCATCACGTCCGGACTTATATAGTGCGGTAACGTCACAGAATCCCGCCGGTCTCTGATTGGCTTCATCTCTGCACATGTCATCGAGGGTCCTCATTTCATCCTCCCAGACGTCTCTGCCCCGTGTCACGACATGTGCTTGCGGCCATTTTAGCAATTAAAAACACGCTTCGTTCCCGCGAATCAACCCAAACTTCGACTTTGTGCAGAATCGAAGTTTTCCTGAAATTCTAAACAAATTCCACTTCGTTAGAATCGATTCGCCATCTCTAATCACTGCTATTGTACTAAAACAAGAGAGGTGGCCCCTTTAATTAGCTGATCTTTGCAACTTCTTAGAGTGAGACACCCGCAAATCTAATATTAATGACTAGTCAAATTTGACCCAAATACAAGATCTTCAATTTGGGTCGACCTGAATTGAATTTTGGCAAAAATAGCCAAAAAACATCTTTAGCCATAACCATGAACCTAAGTGGAGGTTAGGGTTTTTAGGCATTTAACTTACCTCTCTACATTACTTCCGTGTGCAGCAGCACTGTTGCTCCAACGCCACTTCTGCGCCAACATCAACCCAGTAGGTTGGTATTTACCCCCACCAGTTGGTAGGTCACTATATAGTTTCCCTCCAGTAGGTAGATAGGTATGCAGGCCGCAACTAAACATAAAAAATCAATATTTACCATCTCCCGTTCCCCCACAGAGCTGATGGATTCATGCCTGGTTGTAGTTTTCAGCAGTATGAGCGTCCCGTGGGCAAACATGTTAAAAACATGAACAGGAACCCGGGGCACACTAGGGGATCATCAGCCTCCTGGTGGACCACTCCGGGCACCCCACAGTGAATCTGCCCTGTTGGCCAGATTGACAGTTCAGGCCTGGTTATGTTAAGGGGCAGGGCTAGGGATAAAGTACAAAAATTATGGTTTGTGATGTTTTTTTGTTGAACGTAATAAGGAATAATTTGTGTAACACTACTGTTAGAGGCTACATAATTCTTTTAAAGCATCAATATGTCAGACATATAAAGGAGTGTTCCCACCTAGACTTTGATAGTTGTCCCAAAGGTGGAGCACACGTCATTTTTTGATAATGGGCCCCCGAAAGTGTCAGCTCAGGTGAGCGGTATGTTTGGCTGTACTCAGAACTCCCATAGAACAGAACAGAGGGTCATGCACTGATGATGCAGAGCACTATATGAAATAAAAGGGGAGCTCTGATTGGTTGCTAGGGGTAACAAAGAAAGTCTTACACCTAGACAGTTTTCTTACATGTGGCACTCTAAATACTTTATTTTTTTTACAAACATAAAGGAAAGCAGTAATGCATTTTAAATGTTCCACTAGTTCATTGTTTATTTGTGTTTTAGTGCCTGCTGTGTGCTGCTGTACATTGTGTTTGAAAGTTTGCTTTTTGCAGTCATACTAGTGAGCACCAGTGTCTGTGCAAATTGCATTCAGGAGTGTGGGTTAACTTTGCTTGTTTTTTTCTTGGATGGTACACTTGGAGGGGTGACTGCCTCCACCGTAGCCTTGCATCCCTCCCACCTGGCTGCATGAGGTCCTTATAATGAGTTTATAAGGTGCCTTGGCCTCAATGTATTGCGGCTTTAGCCCCACAGAGAAGCATTAGAGTTAGTGACCTTCCTGATGAGGTTAGGGTTTGATCAAACCGCGCACTGAATACCTTAATCTTTTATATATACAGGATATCAATAATGAATTATAGATGTTCCACTATTTCAATGTTTGTATGGGTTTTAGTTTATGCTGTGTGCTGTAGTACTTGTTGTTTCAGTTGTGACTAGGGCTGCAGTTAGGTTTGGAGTTCTTCTTTGAATTGGACTTAGGGTTGAAATTGGAGTTAGAATTGAGGTTGGACAGATGGAGTTAGAAATTTGGCTACTGTAGGTGCTTTAAAGAGGCCTTATAATACATTATGAAATTTACCCCTATAAACTTTGAGATACAGGTTCAGGATGTCCTAAATTCAGAATAAGTTGACAAAATTTGACCAAACTGCTGTCAAATAGAACAGGAACCAATTCAAGCAATTCTAGCCTCCAGTAAGGACAAGCATAGGTAGGACTGCCCAAAGGCCCTTCCATAAAAGCAGACTGTAATGGCACATGGAAGGCTTGGGTTCTCTTATACGTACAGTACAGTAGTTCCTTTAACATACAATAATAGGTAATTCTGGGACGACTGTTGTATGTTGAAATGCACGAGTGCGGAAATCCGGGCAGGAACAACGACTGTGTCCGTGCCGCCAGAGAATCCCAAAAAGTCCGGTGAGGATAAAATCACAGTCCTTTATTAAACATGATTAAAAGACAGCAAAACGGCACTAAACCTCTGCTATGGTGTACAAAAACAGACGCGTTTCGAACGCATAGCTCTTGCTCACTGTTTATCCTCACCGGACTTTTGGAATTCTCTGGCGGCACGGACACAGTCGTTGTTCCTGCCCGGATTTCCGTACTCTTGTATTTGCATTTCCGCCTGGCCGGTGGTGAGCCCAGAGAGGCTGATTAAAGCAGTGGGGTCCCTGACTTATAGCACAGCATCAAGTTCTTTTGGAAGTGAGACGTTTGTTGTTGTATGTTGAAACCATAACACTGTGGACAATTGATAATCAGTTCTGAAGCCCCAAAATGTCACCAAAATAATAAAAAATGGAGATTTAAAGAAAATTCTGCAGGTAATAATCCAGATAAGGTGCATCTTCCATATGACATCACAAAGAGCTGCTGGAAGCTGAATATCACTTTCTATTTTGAGGACAGGAGCTTCTTTGGGTCATGGAATTTATACACAATGTACCAGAAAAGAAGAAACTTTTCACCTCACTAGGTGCCCAAATGAGTCGCTTATACTGGCACATGTAAGAACAGTACAGGACGTGTAATACCGCACTGTACTATAGAGAGTTGCCATAGACAGCCCATCACTACAAGTACCTCACTAATACATGTAAGAGCAATATAGGACATGTAGTACCGCACTGTACTATAGAGAGTTTCTATAGACCGCCCATCACTACAAGCACCTCACTATTACATGTAAGAGCAGTACAGGGCATGTAGTACCACACTGTACTGTAGGAGGGCGCTACTAGATTGCCAATTACTGGATGCACCTCACTAATATGAGAGCAGTAAGACTGTAGTACCGCACTGCTGTAGAGGTGCTACTAGACAGCATCACTGGATGCACCTCACTAATGCATGTAAGAGCAGTACAGGACATGTAGTACCGCACTGTACTGTAGAGAGGTGCCACTAGACCAGAAATCACTGCATGCACTGCACTAATACATGTAAGAGCAGTACAGGACATGTAGTACCGCACTGTATGGTAGAGAGGCGCTACTAGACCGCCAATCACTACATGCACCTCACTAATACAGAGGTTTTACAAGTAAAATGTTCATAATAAATGCTTGGATCAGTGTCTGGAAGATTGTCTCTTGAAACCACACTCAACATACAATGTCCCAGAAAAGAACATTGTGTATTGAAAATATTGTATGCTTAGACCATTGTATCCTGAAGGACCACTATATAGCATTGGTAATCCCTCTGGATCAGTTACCCCATTGTTGGCTTTGTATAGGGCACTAACGCGTTGCCTTCTTGATGTTGCTTCTGTTCTACTGTTTTTATTCCACCAATATGCAGCGTGTTAATGACTGTGAAACAATGATTACTTTCATACATTACATCTGAGTTTCATCAGCATTTGCAGCACTGTACATCCCGGCACAAATACATTTACCACACTCTCATCATAGCATTCTAATGGAACTGAAATCCAGTTAAAGCAAAAGAATCCTCTTCAGTAGTAAACAGTGATGGGGCATCCAAGGCTACGTTAATGGAGGCACAAATCAAAATTAAGCCTCTAAGCCTTCACATCTGTTCTCCAATCTAATTTTAAATGTAGAAAGAGAACATAATTCATAACAGCGCTGCACCAGGGCATGATAATTCACATATGTATTTTCCTCTATATCTCAGACAGGATGCATCCACTTTATATTATTGCTTTGTAACAATTATTGTTCTTTGGAATCATTGAAATATAAACATTATATGGGGGGAATATTTGTGGTTTTGCTTCACATATATCTTGTTTTACATCTGCCAGTGAACGAGCTTTCTACTGTTGAGTAAATTTGTTACAGATATACTAGAGTGCTGTGTAAGGACCAAAACTTCAATAATTAAAGGGGTACTCCATCAATATTCATAACTTATAGCTGAGGCATGAGCACAAGTGGTAAAGCTTTGCTACTGCTCTACACAATTGTTTCCACCATTGCATCTATCTAAGGGTCTCAGGCTGACTCTCCTGTTCTAGTAGCTATACCCTCAATCTAAAATGTATTGTATACATTTGTAAGAGAGTGGTGTAGCTATACAGGGCGCAAAGGTAGCAGTTGCACTTAGACCCATCATCGCCTATATCTCACATTTGAAGATACTAGTTTGATAAATTCCCCATGGTAGGTGGGGCCATGCTACAGATTTTGGATTTGGGATCAGGGTTTTTTTACTACAAAGATTTGCTTTAAACATGAAGGGAACGTTAAATCAAGACATTTACCAAATTCAATGCTCAATTGATACTACCTTGGTCAGGAGATAAAATATTTTATCTGCTCTGAGTACACACAGGTTTTTCTCTGGTTACCATACTGCTTTCCCTTCCTGATTAGTCTACAAAACACATTTTGGTTCTGCACATCTAAAACACATTTTTGAAAAAAATGAGCATAGGTGCACAGTGGTGTGGCAGGAATATACAAACACAATCCAGTATCAGCAGCACACTATTAACTAAAAAATAATATCAAAAGGCACATAGGAATTTTTGGTAAATTATTTCTGCTACTCAGGATACATGAACATTTTTTAAAGGTTCTTAGTTCAAAACTGCTTAACCCACCTCCCAATCATCAAGGCGACCTCAATACAGGTGGGAACCTACACTAACGTTACCTCTCTTAGGGCCCGTTTACACGGCACAGGAAGGCCGGTTTGCCAGCCGGTATTTGTCCTGTTTTGCGCCCGTCCCCACGACCGCAGGGGGGACGGCTTTTCTCCGCGATGATCGGAGAACAGCCCTCCCCCTCCCATTGAGAAGCACATCTTCCGTCGGGAAACCGGACGGAAGATTGTGCTTCTACAATGTTTTGCCGCTGGACCGCCAGCAGCAAAACCGTCCGACGGCAAAACCCATGCAGTGGGGACAGCTGCACAGGTTTTGCATAGAGAACAATTGTGCTCATTTTCGGCAGGTTTTTCAGGCGGTCTGAAAAACCGCAAACCGGCTGAAAAACCGGCCGAAAACCCTTGCCGTGGGGACAGGCCCTTAGGGCCTGTTCAGACCTCCATACCTCAGGGAGTGAAGGCTCCAGCTACAAGGTACACTGCATTGATTTACAAACCTGTGCAGGTGGGTGGAGTGAAAAGAAACAATGGGGGGGCTGCCCCCCCATACAAACAGTCTACAAAACAAAATTTGGTTATGCACATCTAAAATGCATTACTTCTTGATTAGACAGAAAGCAGCAAGTGATGTCACTACAGGTCGGCACTCAGGACGCCAGCAGCTGGAGAACAGAGTGTGTTATCTCTCATAAACAAAGGAGCTCAATTACTTCTGATTGTTTACATTAAGCTCTGAAGCCCTCTGCACTATAAATTACATTTCCTGCAGTCATGTCAGTGCAATTAGAAGAGCTGGGAATATGAAGCTGATATGTTAATCACTGCCATAGAACCAACCACAGTCTGACCAGAAAGAGCGAGGAAGCACGAATCTAAAGCTGCCTTTGGAGCTATGAAACAGCATGGCAGGACAGCCCCTTTAAAGATACACCTCAATTGATCAGCAGAGCCCAAGAGGTGCAGAGTTATGACCCCGTGATGACGCTCACACTCAGTCTTATCTGTATTGTTCTTGTAAAAATACATCTGGGGAGATTGCAGGTATGTATAGAAGTAAGTGTAGAGGGACTGTGGAAAGGAGCCCCAAAAGTAACTCCAGAGTAGAATGGAAAAATTCCACCCCTCAGATATATCAATATTTTTTAATACAATAAGGAAGGAAGTATTATTTATACACCACTTCATAAACAGCATTAAAATCCCCTACCTAATTTAATGTAATTCTTGGTTATTCTACTATTTTTTTTGCCTTTTTACCATGATAAATAAGGCATTTATTTTATGTAACTTTTACATTTGATTTTTTTTTTTTTTATAACACGAGGGAAAAAAAGGAAAAACTTTGTATTTTTTGTATTAATTTATTTTTCTAACAGCAAAAGTGGCACGAAAATAAGTCTTGAAATTGTGTCACTTTACCATCACAAAAGTTTTTATAGTTGATATCAAGTTTTGGGGATGTCGGAGGGAGAACCGAAAGTTACGATTTGGTCCGTTAATTTGTTTTTTTTATAATATTTTATTTTGTAATTATGTTTTTTTTAATACTTTATTTTACATATTATTTTTTTTCTGATGTCCTCTGTTACCAGCTGGTATATTACCCCAGTTACAGTGAAAATACAGGGGGAAACAACCTCCAGTACTTAATACAGAAATGATCTGGTAAAGAAGACCTAGCAAAATCTGTAACTACTGAGCCAGGGAGGCATGTGACAGCCGGCACCAGGAAGCAGGAAACTTGAGCACTGTAAATACAGTGATCAGGAAGGCAGGGATGGTAATAAACCATCCCTGCCTTTTCAGGGGAGAGCCTACTATCGCCAACAGCCGTCTCTCCGCTCACACAGCTGTATAATAAGCGTGCAGCTGCGATCTCTGCATGGATTTTCCAGACAGTGCAGTCAGAGATATACAGCCACTGTCTGGACGTATATAGTCAACGGACAATCAGAAATAGGTTAAACACATTGCTGTTTCCATTTTGCTTAATTTCAGAATTAGAGCAGTTCTTATCTCCTGCTTGTTTACATAGGCCTCTAGTTACCAAAGTCAATTTAGAAAAAACGGCTCACCAATCCTGGGTATCTTCTTCCTGATGAATACTCAGTGTTTAAAGCATGCTGGATCTCCTTCATGAAAATTATCTAGTTACCAACCACCTCTATCTGCTCATGAAGCGATCAGGCTGGTGACACTACTCACTGCTGTGTCTTATCAGGAGGACAGAGCTTCTCACTCTCTGATCTATCTTTCTACTGAGAAAAATCTTTAACCCTTAGAGCTACCCAGGGACAGCTTTTGTAGCATCCTGTCAGGTCTGCAGAGCACATTTATGTGTAATTACATCAAAGATAACAGAGTCACTCAGCAGCCAACAATTTGTCTTGGCAACATGTAAGTTTTTCTCTCACTAGAAGCTTCCCCACGTGACAAATGCAGCTTTGTTAGCTCACATTTATAGCCAGACATCCTGATTGGATAGGGTCATTGTCTTTTCACAACCCCTCCATCACCAATGTCACTGTAATAGGCTCGGCTAGGAATAGGAGCTGACAGAGCTGAAATGTCATTCACTGCTGAAGACTTCCCCAAAGCCTGCACTGGAAGTGTGGGCCTGAAGAGGCTATTAAGAGTGAAAACAGCCAAATGGGATAACCACTTTAAAGACCCTTATGCCTATAACTGGTCAGGTGCTGACTTAAGTGAATTGGAGCCTCGACAGGATCCTCCTGTTCTTCACCATAGAACCCCACAAGTAAGTATAGACTCAGTTGGATACCCAAGCTCTGAACCTCAAAATAATCACCAATTGACAGCGCCAAAAGAGCATAGGAAATAAATGAAGGCCAAGTCAGAGTTCATGCCAGGAGTCAAAGCCAGGAAATAAAAGGAATAATTGTAATCCAAAGTGCAAGACAGTTGTCAAAATTCAGGAAAGAATAAGGTAAAATACAGGCAGTCAATATAGGTATAGAACAAGCTATAGGCAGTGCTTGTATAAAAACAAAACCACATCCCATAGATATGGTATTATATCAGATTAAGTTCTGAAGAATATGGAGATCAGGTCAACACAATTGTTGCAGTTTGGCAGAAGCATTATGTTGCTGAAAGACGCCAATGTTGTTAGAGAATACTGCTGCCACTAGGTCTGCAAAAACATTTAGCATGCCCACATAATTATGGGATTGATAAGGGTAGTCCTTCTTTTTCCTTTTCCCCATAGTCCAGTTCTGATAGCCAATGTAGGTCCTTTCAGTGGTGTATAGGGGTCAGCATAATCACTTACCATCATTGAACTCTTGGCGACCATTGCCCTGTTGGGGGTTCCGCATTTGTCCTTCTTTGGACCACTTTTGGTAGTCACTTTGTACTTTGCGAACACCCCACAAGACTGAACCTGGTGAAGAATCTCTACTTTGAGTAGAGTGACGTGCCACTTGCATCCTTTTTTTAGCACTTGAAATCCACATACAACCTGGATTGAAATTTGGGTCTCAGGGATGTAAGGGATGGGATGTTAGTCTATAAGGTTGGAAAATATTTAATTAACTTATTTTATACAATAAAAGTTTAGTTAAAGGGGTTTTGCCACAGTCTCATTTCATACCTCCTGCATCCAGCTCTTCAGCTCTGTGCGCTCAGATGGGGGCGTGTGTGATTTGTTTGAATTGCCTATCATGTGACCCAGCAGGATGACATCACCAGGCCTTTCCTCTCTGTAGTCAAAGACAGGTCTGTTTATGTAAAGCATTGTGAATAGCTGAGAGGTAAAGTTTTTGCCTCCTGGCACAAGGGTCCTAGGTTCAAATCCCTGCAGGAACCAAACCTGTGGTTTTTTTTCTCTTTATCAATGCACAGACCTCACGGAGGTTTCTTTTTTAATTTATTTGCACTGTTTGACTAATTACTAAGGAGTCTAGAGGATGGGAGTAGAATGACAGCACCTGGGGTTTGAACACTCAGTAGTTGCCTGAGAGGAGAGGTGATGTCTGAGCATGTCTGACCAGGACTGAGGAACTCTCAGCCCTGGTCGTAACAATGGATCACTAAAGGAGCAGCTAAGACAAAAAACAGTCCAGAATTTTTAATAATAACAAATGGTTATTTCATTTGCAAGCTTCCCACATCAATTTTACTTCGTGGCAAAACCCCTTTAAAAGGTTGAGAGGACATATTGTTCCTTGCCAATGAGAAGGGAAGCATCTCTCCCCACTTCCATTACCAGCCTAGGACATGGAAAATATACTTTAAGCTAATTCACATTCATTGTCTGTAATTCATATGTATCCCTCTACTGCTTTATTATTATAGAGGTAATCTCATTCCAGGGCAACTACAAAAAAATAGAAGAGTCCATTAAAAATAAATGTATCCTCATGCCTGTTGACTACGGTGAGTACCAAGCTTCATAAATACAATGTAAATACTTTTTTTTCCGAGTAACTCTTTCCATAAATTTCGATAATGAATTATATTAGGAATTTCTGCATTCTCCATAATACATAACATATGAAAATTTATAAGACACAGTCATTGTCATTGGCAAATTGAATCGTCCTATATATTTTAATCATTTCAAAAAAGCCATGGCTCCCTTTAGGGCGTTAATATTTACATAATTGTAATTTATTGCTTAAAGTACTCGCCCATGCAAAAGACAAACATCAAAGTATTTCAGTTCATTAAATCGCTGATTTATCCGGGTTTCTGTCTAGCTGTGAGAATGTTAAATGTGCAATACTGTTGGCAGGAATAAATTAGAAGAGATTTATAAAACAAGTTGGTTTTGTGTAGGATCAGGATTAGGAGTAGGCAGAACAGGGGACTGCCATGGGAGCCATCTCAAAGCTCAGGGCATCAATGGAAATAATTCATTTAGCACTACAATAGCTCTCAGGAACACAACGCCAACCTTGCTGGCACTCATCCGAGATTTCCAAAGAGCACAATCTTTGACACAGTCAAGGTCGTATGTATTATACAAGTCGGCCTCTTGGTTCTCCCTTTTTAGAGAGTTTTCTGGTCATTTTAAAATTTCTCTTGCCTCTCACCCAGCCAACCAGTAAGTTCTACACTGCACTGACAAGGGGCAAATGCCATGAAACAGCTGTCTGTAGTTGAACTTAACTGGTTTGGCTCAAATCCCTTTCACATTGCTAGACTCCTGCGAGCTACATGTGATTTGAGGATAACTACATCCAATAGAGTGCGCTGTGGAGCTCCTCAGCTCTTTTCCCATAAGCCTTTGCTTTATGCAAAACAGTCAGTGAGGTCTGAATGGCAAGTAAATCCTCACACCAGCCAATTTATTAGTTCCTCTACTCAAGGAGAGATTTTTCCAGTTTCGAAGCCACTCTTGCCTCTCACTCGGTCAACCAATAAGTTTTACACTGCACTGATGATGGGCAAATACCCCGAAACAGCTGTCTGTAGTTGAACTTAACTGGTTTGGCACAAATCCCTTTCACATTGCTAGACTCCTGCGAGCTACATGTGAACTGAGGATATCTACATCCAATAGAGTGCGCTGTGGAGCTCCTCAGCTGTTTTCCCATAAGCCTTTGCTTTATGCAAAACAATCGGTGAGATCTGAATGGCAAGTAAACCCTCACACCGACCAATTTATTGGCTCCTCTCCTCAAGGAGAGACGTTTCCCGTTTCTAGACTATAGGTAAAATGTTAATTCTCTGATGGTTTAAGGTAGGGTTATTTTATGATCTAGGAATTGGGGTCAAGGGTAAATTCTGGTTGGTTCCAGGTGGTCTTGTTTTCTGGAAAGCTCTTTAGGAAATGATGGTCCTGGGCAGATTCCCAACTTGCCAGGCCTTAAACTGCCCTACTCCTGTCCATACAAATAGTGGCAGTAGCATTCTTATCCAGCACAAGAAAGCTACTCCATTTTAATATCTGCAGTAATCATACTTGACAATGCTTCCAGAAACAGGGTCACAAAATTAATGGGGTTATGCAAATCCTGCCAAAAAATCTCTTGGATTACAGTTCGTAAGGGTTTTCAATAATACCTATCAGACATGGTTCCTTGGCTCTGTATGTTCCAAATGAGAGGCTTAGCCTATTATATTTATATGAGAGGATTGCCTTTCAAAACCTTTAGTTTACTCTATTAACTTGGCCCTGATAGAATCATCAATTTCTATAATAAATTCTAGTATCTAGCGTGTGAATTTGCTATTTAATGATGACATCACTGAATCAGTCAAGCCTCCCATATTTTCCTATCTGAGGCCAGAGTGATAAACTATGAGCTTGAAGTTAAATAACTTTCTATGTATAACTTTCTAGTTCATTCAGTATTTTATTGTGAAAAAAAAGTGTGTAAATACTGCCAGGTCTCTTACAGAAAGCCGGTGAGTCCTCCATTCCCCACCCAGAGTATGATTGAATCCAGAGCTTTTCTTGTATAACTTTGTTTGCAGTGAAGGCTGTCAATCGACAGTGTGTGGGTGGGGTTTAAAGGACTCACATGCTTTCTGTACGAGTCCTGGCCGCCATTTGCGTAAATTTTTACATAAAAATACTGAAGAATACTATAGAAAGCTATACCCGAGCTTAACACATTGATCTCTAACCCAGACAGAGAATCCCACCGATCTCTTGTAAGGATATCATCACATTGTTAAAGGAGCTTTCTAGGACTTTCATATTAATGACACACATGATCAGCTGACTGAAGGAACTGAATCCCTTGTTTGCCAGACACAGCTTCCTATATTTTGTACAGTAGCAGTTGATCCTAGTACTGCAGTTTAGGTCAATCTGGCTGAGCCTGGCAAACAATGAAGATATACTGTGCTTGGTAAAGCACCATGGTGCTATTAAATAAGATAGTCTGCATGGATATTAGAAGTCGTACATCCACCAATCTAATATCAAAGTCCCAGACAACACCTTTGACATTCATAATCCCAGGCCAGAGGCCTAAGCTCTTGAACTCCAATGCAAAGTCTGTAAAAGTGCACCCACCTTCTCCTTTGAGCCATTTGTAATACTGAGGTCTACTTATGAGGCAAATGAACTTTTGGACCTCCTAATTCTCTGGGAAATGGGTCAACTACTGGTTCTGCAACCTCTATAGCTATGCTCATGTCACAAGCCAAGTACAAGGAACTCCAATTCTCTCAAAGATTGCTGACCCCCTCCACATGATATATCCTGATAGACTTACAACTGTAGAGGTTTTGATCCCTCCCTTGAGTTCTGAAGCGGAATCGCTGTTGGTGCAAACTCATGGTGCCAATAGGTGACTTAAAAAATGGGTGATATATATCCAGACCTCTACAAAAAAAAAATGGACACCTGCATATATCATGGCTGCAGTTTTGATACAATAGTCCAAACCTAATTGGATGGTTGCTTAATGAGATATTCCTTCTTGGCATGGTGCACCACACTTTTTGCACCCTTGTGTATTGCTTTATCTATATGCATTTGTTATACCGGCAGCCACACCCCTCATGCCCTGAGGATGTGTGAGTGGTTGTTTAATGGGTATTTTTTCATTTCTGCAGTCTCTCCATGCATTATACTGTGGTTTTTCTGCATACTGATGTGAACAGGTACCAAGCTAATGTGCAGTCTGTATCATTTGATTGTTCCCTTAGCAGTGGGATCTTTGAGTTGTTATTCAGCAATCAAATGCACCTGTCATGTTTTCCCAGGAGCATATAAGGCTAGATGCCTGCTCCTGGGCTCAGTTTAGTCCAGCTATTGAGTTGTAAACAGGGCCCACAATGATGGTGTTTTTTAAGTAAGTAATGTCCCTTTTTTGTGTGTGTGTGTGGTTTTTTTTTTTGGACTTGGAGGTCCCATAGAAGTAAAAAGAGAGAGTCCCACATGTGGCTAGACCAGAAGCATTGCAGGTGGTTGAGGAAAAGATGAGAATATCGAGAATATCTGTTTAACAAAAATGTAATATTCATTAAAGTGCTATTTCCACCATAGTCATTGAGGGCTAGTGTTGAACTGGGGAGCCTGGGGCCCACCAGTGGAGTTGATATTTGGTGCCAACCAGTGAAATTGATTCTTGGTTTAGTTGTTGATTTTTGGGGCCTACCAGTGGAGTTGATTCTTGAGGATCACCCTAAAGCTAGTGCACATGACCCCAAGCTCACCTTTCCCAGGTGCCCACTGAGTCATCCTCCTGCTCTCTTGTGCGCCAACCCAAGCCTGTTAACGGCATGTTGCTAGGGTATGTCATCAATGTCTCATAGGTGTGTGTCCCACCATTGGGACCCGCACATATGTTCAGAATGAGCCCAAAACCGCTCCAGTTTATACTGGCAGTTGGGACTCTCTCATTGAAATCAATGATAGGGTCCAGACCACCTCTCCGTTCATAACTGAGAGGTTTCAGGGCTTGTTCTTGAGATATGTGAGGGTCTCAAGTGTGGAACATGCTTCTATCAGACAGGATATGCCATCAATGACTATGGTGAAACAACCCCTTTAAGAACTGTCGGACTCCCCAATGAATAAAAATCAGACTCCATCTTCCATGGTGTTCCCCTTTAAAGGGGTTGACTCACTACACTGATTTGTCCTATTTTCTTGGTTTCACTTTGAATTCAGGGGCGTGTTTACTGGCTTCTACTAGGCTACAGTAGAAGCCAGGTCTGTAGCTATAGCAACCAGTGCTGGCAGCCTATACTGAGATATTGAACAGGTCTGTAGCTGATGAGCTGCTGAGGACAACAGGTCTATAGCTATAGCAACCAGTTCTGGCAGCCTATCAGGAGAGACCGAACAGGTCTGTTGCTATAGCGACCTGAGAAGTTGATGCAACCTATACAAGAGCGGATATCTAGGAATAGGTAGGACACTGTTAATGGACACATATTGCAAAGTGACTTGTTTTTGCAAGATCTTAAATCTAAAAGGCAATCTTTGAAGTGAGACAACCCCTTTAATTCCAGTTACAGACACTATAGATTGGATAAGAAAGGGAAACAGGGGCACAGAACTGTCTTCCTGTCTCCACCTGCCAAACTCTGCTTCATACAGATAGAAGCAACTTTCTTTTTTCCTGTCGGCCTATTGCAAAGATTCTGTTGCCATGGAGACAATGAACCGAAGCTGTGAGGCAAATTGAATGATCCTGGATTTAAGTAACGGAATAATAGATGAACACTGTATTTAGGTAGAACAGAGGGTTTAATGTTAATGATTATGTATAGCATGTAGATAGCAGATATTCATTTCCGAGGAGCTCTGTGAGTGATGCTCTGCATAGGCACTTTCTAGGAAGATGTTGGAGGAATGCAAATGATTCCATAATTATTTAAATATGGCTGAATCTGGAATACCTTGAGTTTTTAACCAGGTTATTACAGCTACAGATATATGCACGCAAAAGATTCCTTAAGAGTTGAACATTAGACGTGTTATTGAAATGCATATGGGTTTGGAGAATGAGTGCCGAGTGTAGGTGTATGTGATAATTGCATTTTTTATCTTTTCATTTACAATATGTATAGAGAATGCTGAATAATACACTGGGCTTTGCAAACACAATTAGCTCCTGCTGTGCGGTTTTCCATTTTAAAGGGAAAGGGTAAACTTCCCCCCAAATTAAAGAAGGTTCAATTCTAGAGATGAGCGAATTTCTCAAAAATTCGATTCAGCTGATTTGTAGAATTTTTCACAAAAACTAATTTAGTTCAGAATTTATTCGCGACGAATCACGTTAAAAAACAGCTATTTCCTGGCTGCAGAGAGCCTGTAGGGTGTTGTAGAACATTGTGCCGTGCAGAAATATGCATAGGGAGCTTGGTTTGGTCTTCATACAATGCTGTGTTTTAGTATGACACGCAGATGACAGCCGCCGCTATTAGAATCGCTTCATACTTCACTTCTCTGGGCAGCTACGGGGTCAAAACTGACCAAATAACTGAATTGGGAATGCAGCCTGACAAGGTAATGTCAGCGCCAGCTGGAAAGAACCGAGCTGAGGGCCAAGATCCCACTCAAAGAGCACTCCTTTTACACCGAAATCAGATGATTCCACAGATTATGACAGAACCTGTTCTGTTAAACACTGATAGTGCCCCCCCCCGAAAGAGTGGAGAGGGTGTCGGCAGTAATTATGCATTGACGTCACAGATAATTTTGCCCTTCCTTTCATCCGTCAGTGTCCGCTTTCAGTCGGTCAATAATCCATCAGTATTGCTTAAGAAAAAAAGAAACAGGAATTGATCCAAAACAGAGATGACAAGTAAATGGACACGTTTCTCCCAGGCCACTGGATTGTGATGCTGCATATGTTGACGCAGGGCCGTGGTGCCAGCATTACTGCCATGCTTCACTTTCTGCCCACAAATTCTACATATACACATGTTCTCCTCCTCTGGTGTCTTGGCAAAAAACTGCCACACCGCCGAGTAGTTGATTTTACCAATGACTGTTACCACCACTGCCTCGCTAAGCCCCTGCGCCACTACTACTTTGCAGGGATCTGCAAAGAGGATGGTCTACCTCGTGGCTGTTTGGCTCCCGACCTCGCACTGCTGCCACCCTGTTGACTCACGGCCACACTACTTGCTGGCTACGCCGCTTCCTGGCGCATAAGCTGCCCTCCTCTTCAATTATGATGAAGCCCTTGCTTCACCTGGCTCCCAAGTGAGATCGGTTACATCGTCAACGATTAGTGTTTGCCTGTCACCGCTGTCCTCCTCAACGATCTTGGTGTACAGAGCCTGACCGCTCGCAATATAACCTCCCATGGCACTCTCCACATCACTACTTGCCCGCCTACTGCAAGAAGCAGCGGATATCTGCCCCACCTTTTTGCTGCCAAGTAGCTGCTGACTGTCCTCAAAGAGTTCATTTTCGCTGTAGAGTGGCGTAGAACCCAGACCACATACTAGTTTTCTGGCTGTAGGAACCGAACGGGACAGAGGTGGGTTGAAGACAGATGAGGGCCCCTGACCTGCTCCCGGGCCATGCCAACTAAGGGTTGTGTCTGATGTTCCCACCGACTCTTGGCTGGGGTTGTCAGATGTCATCTGGGAGGAAGTGGATAACCTAGTCATCCATGCAACAACTGTTGGATTGGTGGTCAACACACAGCCGCTAGATTACACCATTTGCTCTGGTCTCGTTGTGTGACCCCTCCTGCGATGTCCCCTTACTGTGCTGCGACCAGTGCCTGCTCCAGGCACATTTGTGCCACTACCACTCCCATGTGAAGGGCCTGCCACCTCTCTGTCTGACATAATGTTTGATCAAAAATTTACAATAAAACAAACTCAGTTTAATGTAGATGTGTGTATATGACAAATACACACATTGGATTTGACACAGAATTCCCCAGAATAAGTGAAAAAAATTAAATTTTTGCCACAGATAGCAATTTCCCAACAGACGGAACTGGTTGGATTTCAGATGTATGTAGGGCAGAAATACACACATGGGGTTTGAAACAGAGTTCCCCACAATAAGTGAAGACGGTAACTCTTTGCCACAGATAGCAATTTCCCAAAATAAAAAATGCAGGTTCAGGAACAGGTGTGTATATGACACACACCTGTGTATTTGAAAGGTATTTCACCCCAGTAACTCTAAAATCAGAAATATTTTGCACAGAATGCAATCTAGTGCAGCTATATAGAGATGCTTGTGCATACGAGACACAGTGACAGGTGGCAGAATTTAACATGGCTACCCTATTAATAGGGCTGTGACATCACAGTAGCTGGCTGGCTGCTGATTGGCTGCATGTCTGCACATGTCATTGAGGGTGTTCGTTTCTTCCTCCCATAGTTTTTTGCCCCATGTCACGGCATGCACTCGCGGCCATTTTAGATTCATTACCACAAATCGCCGTGAACTTCGGCTTCGTTCAGAATCAAGTTTTAATTTGTTTTAAACCTCACAAATAAGTATTTATTTTTACATTTCTATACGTAGCATGGGAAACGTAGCATGAGCTCCCTCCACTAAGACCTCCTTCAACAGCAAGTCAGTTCATGACAAAAAAAAATGTATGACGCTGTATATCTTTCTTTTCTTTGTCTTTAACAATTAAAATTCTACTCTAAATCCATTGAGATGGGCTCCTTAAGCTGCTATGCCAATGACCCGTGTGGCTACAACTTCTTCCTCTGCTGGTACCTAGTCCATGTGTAGTCGGGAGCATTCTGGAGGTTGTCCCAGCCATCCATCTCCCAGGATCGGGTGAGTGGAACACACTATTTACAGTTAAAACCAGAAGTATACATACACCATATAAAGACACATATTCATGTTTTACTCATCATCTGATATGAAATCAGAATAAACCTTACTCGTTTTAGGTCAATTAGGAACCAAAATTATTTAAATTCACCAAATGCAAGAGTAATGAGAGAGAGAGAATTCTTAAGGTATTTTTATTACTTTTTGCAAAGTCAAAAGTTTCCATACACTAGGATTACTCTGCCTTTAAACAATTTGGGATAGCCCATTTGATGATGTCTTGTCTTTGGAAGCTTCTTTTTTTATTGGCAACTCGGGAGTTAATTAGAGACACATTTTGGGGATGTATTTTAATTCACACCAGAAACACACTACTTCTGTGTGTAACATCATGGGAAAGTCTAAAGAAGTCAGCCAAGATATCAGGAAGAGAATTGTGGACTTGCACAAGTCTGGTTCATCCTTGGGTGCAATTCCCAGATACCTGAAGGAATCTGTACAAACAAGATGGAAGTGTCCAGCCATCATACTGTTCAGGAAGGAGACGGGTCCTGTGTCTCAGAGATTAACGTGCTTTGGTCCGACATATGCATATCAATCCAAGAACATAAGCAAAAGACCTTGTGAAGATGCTGGCAGAAGCTGGTAACATTGTGTCATTATCCACAGTGAAACGAGTACTATATCAACATGGGCTGAAAGAACACTCTGCCAGGAAGAAGCCATTACTCTAAAAGAAACATATCAAATCAATATGAATGTTTGTAAATGCACACAGGTACAGACCTACATTTTTGTAGACATGTCCTGTGGTCTGACAAACTAAAAATCGGGAAATGTTTGGCATAATGACCATCGTTACATTTGGAGGAAAAATGGAGAAGCCTGGAAGCCTAAGAACACCATCCCAACTGTGAAACATGGGGTTGGTAGCATCATGTTGTGGGGTTGTTTTGCTTCAGGAGGGACTGATGCACTTCACAAAACAGATGGCATCATGAGGAAAGAAGATTATGTGGCAATACTGAAGCAACATCTCAAGACATCAGCCAGGAAGTTAAAGCTTGAGCAGAAATGGATCTTCCAAATGGACAATGACCCGAAGCTACTGCCAAACTGGTTACAAATTGGCTTAAGGATAACCAAGTTAATGTTTTGGAGTGGCCATCACAAAGTCCTGATCTCAATCCTATTGGAAATTTTTGGGCAAAGCTGAAAAGGCAAGTATGAACAAGGCGACCTACAAACATGACTCAGTTACACCAGTTCTGTCAGGAGGAATGGGCCAAAATTCCTACCAACTTTTGTGAGAAGCTTGTGGAAGGATCCAAAATGTTTGACCCAAGTCATACAGTTTAAGGGCAATGCTACCAAACACTAATGAAATGTATGGAAACTTTTGACTTTGCAGAAAGTAATAAAATGCCTTAAAAATTTTCTCTCTCTCATTATTCTGGCATTTCAAATAGTGAGAAAAACATGCAGATGGGGCTTTTTATAGTGTATGCAAACTTCTAGTTTTAACTGTACTAATTACATTATAGTCAGGTGAGGGGGGGCACATAGTTTGCTTCTTTAACTCTTTACTTTCCTGTCTGATTTGCCTCCTGCAGAACATTCTGTCTAACTTTTTTCATTTACAAAAAGTTTTGCAGGATGCAGGGTTTACTCTACTGACCTACCTAACCTAGCTACCTACCTATGCTAATTGTTTCCTGAGGCAAGGTTTAATAGGGGATCACTTGAATGACAATATATTACAGTACACAAATACCATAGTATACTGTACTAGAGATCACTTGTACAAATATCTAGGTGAGACAGGAAAAAAAAAAAGATTTAAAACTACATTATTTTTAAATGTTACCACCATAGAAAATGTCGGAATTGTGTCTTTGTGTCGGTCACCTCCATTTTGTTATAAAATTGAAATTGAAGGTGGAAAAGTCATATGCACCCCAAAATGTAAAATGATACAAAAAAAACCCTATACTCCTTTAAAAACCTATCCCCGACCCCAGCTCAGCTGACAGAAGAGGTTATTGGTCTAAGAATAACTAGTAAAACACATTAAACACTCTTTATAAATCTGGTATCAATGGAATTCTACTGACTCACAAAATAAAGATAACGTGTCATTAATATCACATAGTAAGTTTCCACAAAACTAAACCCCAAAAACAAGTTTTTTTCCCCATTCACCCTATGTTTTGTTTTTTTTTTTTTTTTTTTGGGGGGAGGGCAGACACTTTAGCTCTATGGGACCCTAAAATTCTTCATGGTGAAATATAGGGTTATATGATAGAGGAGAGAAGCTAAGCTCTGTGGTAGATAGGGTTATATGATAGAGGAGAGAAGCTGAGTTCTGTGAAAATTATATATGGTTATATGATAAGGAGAGAAGCTGAGCTCTGTGATATATAGGGTTATGATAAGGAGAGGAGCTGAGCTCTCTGATATATAGGGATATATGATAGAGGAGAGGAGCTGAGCTCTTGATATACAGGGTTATATTGATAGAGGAGAGAAGCTGAGCTCTGTGATATATAGTTTATATGACAGAGGGAGATAAGCCGAGTTCTGTGATATATAGGGTTATATGATAGAGGAGAGAAGCTAAGCTCTGTGGCAGGGGCGTAACTAGAGAAGCCTGGGCCCCATAGCGAACTTTTGGATGGGGCCCCCTACTCCCCCCCCCCCCCCCTTGCCCCCCTCTCTGATCACGAACAATTACCAGGACATGCTGTTTGATAATAAAAAGGGGTGAATCTCACCCTACATATCACCACAACTGCTACCAAACAAATCCCACTATACCAAACCAAATTACCAATAACCCTGTTACAAGGAACCCATTATACCGCCAAAACATGACCACAAACTGACTGAATAATACCCCTACACATTACTGATCGACACAAAGACCAATAGAACCCCCATATAGTGACCAAAA